>JAJEJO010052871.1:57692-191932 GCA_020662805.1 Glaucomys volans | reverse complement strand
GAAGCCCGAGATGGGCACTCTCTGCCAGGGAAGCTGCGGAAGTGGGGGCAGAATAGTTCCCACTCCCAGCCAGAGACTGTGTTCCCAGAGTTTCCCGGCTGGAGCTCCCCTGACACAGCTGGAGGCCCCAGGAAGCTGGTATTGGGCCTTCTCCGCCAGTTAAGCCGCCAAAATGGCGTGGGGTAGTTCCATCTCCCCGCCAGAGTCCGCGTTCCCAGAGTTTCCCGGACGCCTCTGAATGCCCCAGGTAGCCTGAGATGCTCGGTCTCTGCCTGGGAGGCCGCCAGCTGGTGCTGGAGCCATGGCCAGTGATTCCAAAGCGCTACTGGGGACCCGCACTCACTTGTTGGCTGGCGCAGACCCAGGTCGGTTGCTCCGAAGCTGCTGCCGGGTCTGGCGTTTCCGGATGGTAGCTGCCCGCGGCGGGCCGAGCCCAGCCCGGCTCGGCTGAGTTGGTTCTGGAGCGGCACCTGGGGACCCCTTATATGTGCTTTGAATATAAAGTCTCGTTGAGAGTCATATTCCTGCTGTTTGAATCCCAAGCAAGTAGGAATCCACGGAGCAAGTAGGAATGCAGCCTTCCTCTAGTCCGCCATCTTGGATCTCCCTCCTTGGGTTTTTTGTTTTTGTTTTTGATTTTTTAATGGGGCGGGCCTGGAAGTGGTGTTTATGGATGCCTTACTGATATTTATATTTAAGGATTCAGTCACATGGTCATATCTAAATGCCCGGAAGTTAGAAATACACTCTAAGAGACCTATTTTGCTTTGATTCTTCCACTTCTTCCTGGTAGGAATGGGGAAACCATGCCAGAGGTTGGGCAGCCAACTTGAAACAGTGTGACCACAGGGTGAGCAGAAAAGTCATATCCGCCCGAGATCCTCGTCGCCTCGGGCGTCGCCGCCGCTCGCCACCTCGGCCCGGTGCCCGCTCCTCAGGCCCCGGCCGGGGCACTCAGGGATGCAGCGCCCGGCGGGCTCTAGAATTCATTTTGATACATTGTATATAAATGGATGTATCGTATGTAAGGTCTCATTCTTCTGGTTTTATATGATGTAGAATCACACTGGTCGTGTAATCATATACGCATATAGGGTAATAATGTTCAATTCATTCTACTATCCCTTCTACCCCAATACCCTCTCCCCTCCCTTCACTCCCCTCTGTCCAATCCAAAGTTCCTCTTTTCTTCCCTAAACACCCCCTCATGTGAATTGGCATCTGCATATCAGAGAAAACATTTGGCCTTCAGTTTGGGGGGATTGGCTTATTTCTCTTAACATACTATTCTCCAGCTCCATCCATTTACCAGCAAATGCCATAATTTTATTCTTCTTTAAGGCTGAGTAATAATCCATTGGGTAAATATGTCACATTTTCTTTACCCATTCACCTGTTGAAGGGCACTTAGGTTGGTTCCATAGTTTAGCTACTGTGAGCTGAGCTGCTATAAACATTGATGAATGTGCCAGATTGTTGGCATGAGGAATAAAAGGAAGAACATCAGAGACTGGGAAAAACTGAGGAGGTTAATGAGAGGAAAGAAGTTGTGAAGCAACCTCCCAAATTTCCTAAGAACTTCTAGTCTCACCTGTGTACAGCACCTACATGGATCTGATACTTTTAAAAGATAGGAAAACTGGAAGTAGAGCTAAGGGATAGATTCCTACCCAGTTCCAAGTTGGGAATCTGAATGTTGTACACACAGGACAGATGCAACTGGCATTGCGATCTTTTTTGAAATTGAACTCACACAGAAGCCATCATCCACCCAAGGGAGGTTGGAACTTCCATTCTGTACTCAACTGTATATATTTTCTGCTAAGATCAAAATATGCAAATAGAATTTGAACAAGATGCAGTTTTATAAAATAATATCAGACAAGTCCAGAATGGAATCCAAAATCTTGACATACAAATAATTCAAAAAATTTCATGGTCATGTGAAAGACAATCAGGGAATGGCACAGGGTTGTAGTTTTGTTAAAAATGCTTCAAGGTATATTACAAAAATCATTCTATATATAAAGACAAACCCTGTTGAAGTGAACAAAAAGCTTGAAAAATACAGAAAGGAAATTACAGGAAGTAAAAGAGAACCTAATGGAGTGATTATGGGTTAAAATAATCATTGGTGCTTTGAAGGGAAGAGTAGATGCTACAGATGAGTAACCCTGAAGGTCTCACAATATAAACTAATCTGAGCAAAATGCAGGAGGGAAAAACAAGAAAAGAAGAATCCTCTCAAAAATAAAAGGAAAATTATCAGTTACCTGTGGAACAAATATGTAGACCATTGTTTGGTAATGAGTGCCCTCTAAAGAGAAGAAACATAAGCAGAAATAATCGTCAAATCTGTGGTTCATTAAGTACAACTAAATATACAGATCCAACAAGTTCAATGAATGTCAGCACAAAAGCCTGAAGAGAACCACATGCAGGCTCATTAAACGTGATATTCTTATTTTGATGAAAACCTTCTAGAACTATACTATGCTTTAGCAATAATTGATAGCTAGTAAACATCAGCAACAAAAATGTGTTCCCTAGATATTTTATTTCATCTTCTCTCTCACTTCACCCTCCTGGTCATAACACAAACTTCAGTCTCAAGATACCTTACCACTCCTAGCATCACAGGCCACCTATTTATTCATAGCCTGTGTAATGGTTAATCTGAATTGGAGTTGATTGGATTAAGAGATGCCTATGATTAAGAGGCTCTGGGTGTGTCGATGAAGGCGTGTCTAGAAATGACTGGAATGTGGGATAGGAACCGAAGTGGAAACCCCTCCCTAAGTGTGGGCAGCCTGGCCCAATAGGATGGAATAAAACCTAGAAGAACAAGGAAGCAAATGCAGACACAAGCTCTGCTCTTCTTGTAGAGGTTCTCGATTGCTTCTTTGATCATCTGAGGATATTCGACTCTCGCTTCTTCACCCTTCCAAAGCTGACTCTTCCAGTGATTCTCCAGGTAGTTTCGAGAAGCCATGGACTCAGACTAGGGTAGCACTGTTGATCCCTGTTGTTCTAGGGCTTCTGCAACTTGGACTGCGCAGCTGCTGCTTCTTCTAGCTCTCCAGCTGCAGACTGCCATTGTGGACTATCCAGCTTCTGGGCATGTAAGCCAATCTTAATAAATCCCCTTTTTATAATCATACTTCCTGTTGATTTTGTTCCTCTAGAGAACCCTGACTAATACACCCTGCAATCCTACATGAAATATAAACCTGGTAGTGTTCATTTATTATGTTGACTGAGCATGTATGAACATATGCCAATCTGTGCTCCTTCATGACCCCACTAAAACTGTATCGCAGTGTTTAAAATTTGTTCACATACATGTGTTATCTGATTTAGGTCTGTCTGAGCAGAATCCCCAGTGTGCAATGAGCCATCCTGAAAACACCTGTAAAAATCTCAATGACTGCAGTTTGGCACTGATAGGTATAGGGCTGACTCAAGTTACAATGAATGAAGCTAGTGAATCCACCTACTCACTGTCTATGCACTGCCCACCAGGCCCTCCCTACCTTGGTTTATTCTCTGCAGAAGACAAAGCAAGGATAGAAGGAATGGGAGTCCAGACAGTGCTGGTGCCATGGTATCAGGAGGTGAATGCTGTGTGCCTAATGAATGCACCTCCCTCCAATAATCACCCCCATTCAGACCCTTCCGTCTGCCAATGTGCTGGCAGCATTAACATCTTATAATCCATGAACATCTTATAATCCTGAGGATGTCATGCCTGGGTGTGGCCCAGTATCTGCTGCTTTTGTCTGGATCATGAACAAAAAGTTTCTTATTTTCCCTTCATGGACAAAACTCTGTCATCCTGAATTATCTTCTACCCTATTCCCAACAAAAGAACTATTCTCAGACCAAATGCTAACTATCTTGCTTAGGTAAGGGGCAGAGAATATGGGGAACATGATCCTCTGACAAGATTCCTACTGGACATCCTTTACCTAGCACACAACTCAGCAATGACAGATAACCAACTGAGGAAAAACCCTTGTCTTTTCCCATTATGCCTGTCTTCTAGGGACAAGTAGATATGGGATTACAAAGACATGTTTGCCATTTATTACTAGTTATTATAGTGGAAGTATTTATGAAATCCTCTTTAAATATGATACATTGCATAATAAATTTTAAATATTAAAGTGAAATGTACCTGAATTACTTTGCTTTCCTGAGCTACAAAGAATAGGGACTCAGAGTAAAAGTAAAACTAGAAATATTTTCTGTTAGAAAAAAAATATTCTAGAGTGAAAGAAGATCCCTGTGGTTTCTTTTGTGGGTGGTGGGAACAAAGTCATTCACAATGCATGAACAAAGTAAATTGAAAGACAAAGATGGGAGCCAATGAAAGGACACTTATCAGGCATACTTCTCTGATGAGGCTGAGGTCAAAGCCTGTGCTGCTTTTCTTCCCCTCCAGCACATTTAGGGCAGGTACAGGCAGCAGGTAGAAAAGAAGGACACACTTTTGGGAAGGTCAAAGAATGAGGTAGGAACATAGCCTTGAATCTTTGCTGAGGAATTTCCTAAAGGTAAAGAGAATTGCCTTAAGTGCTGAGTCCCCATGGCATTGAGGAGCAAAACACTGGTAGGTATTTTGAAATATGAAAACTTCAAACACTTCAAGTTATCTTTGTCTAACATAACCATTTTCTCTTATTCTAAAAAATCAATAAAAATGTGCATAGTTCGAGAAGCACAGAAAGTTCATGCATTTTGAGTCTTTTCAAAAACAAGACGCCTAGTAAAATGGTAGTGCCAGAAATGTCCTATCAGAGTGAGCATGTAAGAATGAAGACATGGTGGGTTTTTAAATATATTTTTACTGGTGCATTGTAATTATACATAATAGCGGGGTTCATTATGTCATATTCATATATGTGCATAATGTAATTTGATTAATCTCATTCCCTAGTACCTAATGCTAGGTAATTTAGTTGCTAAAACTGGTAAATTGTTAACACTGTTAACATTGATAATTTAATTGCTAACACTAGGAAGGTTCTGGCAAGCTTATAAGGGTTGATCACTGACTCGAGTCCTCTAGGATCTACACCCAGTTGGACAAAGAGTTCCTGAAGATACACAAATGCAAATGCACTCACATATATAAAAATACATATACATTTATTTATCTATTATGGTCTCCAATCTACAATGGTTCTGTTTAGAAGTTTTGACTTTATAATGATATAAAAGCAGTACACATTTGTTTTTTTAAAATTCATATTTCACGTTTAGAATTTGGCTGTTTTCCCAAATTAGAAAGATGATATTTGGAACTCTTTTTGTGATTCTAGGGAATTGTGATGATGTGGAGCTCCCTGTCAGCCTTGCAATCACAGGGGTAAACAGCTAATGTTCTACACTGCCCTGGATTGTTAAACTATGATATTCAGTAGGTTAGGTGCATTAACTGCATTTTGACATGATATTCTCAACTTACAGTGGGTTTATCAGAACATAAACCACCATAGTCATGGAAAATTTGTGTTTATCTAGTGATTAATACAATTAAAATTGCACCTAATAATCAGGTTAGCTCCTGGTGAAAATCCAGTACCTTGGGAATCCCTGAAGAATGAAAGATAAACACCAACAGATATCTCTTGCTTTATGGAACAGTGGAGTCATTGAAGTAAGAGTCCACACCATCCAGGAACAGTCCACATGCAGGGTTGCTGCCAGGACAGGAGTTCATTGATCTATGGCAGGTTTAAATTACATAAAACAGAGGCTAGACTCATGCTCTCCCCAGCTCAGAGTGCTTTATATAACATTGAAAAAATCCCTGCAGTTTCCCCTTTATCTTATTCCCTTTGCAACATGTTACAATGCAACTCAGTCACTCTTCTTTCAACAAGAGAAAAGCAAAATAACCCACCCAAGGTCACCCTGACTATTGCATGGTGGACATGAATGGAATAAGACATCATTGATGGAAAACTGAATCAAGACAGGTCTGCACCATAGTGGGAGAAGGAGACATTTTCTTCACTATGGAAAGATGACAGGGTCTGAAAGAGAACTGAATTTCTAGTCCTTTTTGTATGAAATGCCCTCTGTACAAGGGGAAATCTGTGAGCTCAGGGCAGATTTGGGTCTTACTTCCCTATGAATTTGGACCACTGTGGAAAGTGTTGCTGCTTGAACATGAGTGGCAGTAATTATCAGTCTCATCCTCAGACTGAAGACCTGATCCAGCTCAGGGAGGCTGTGTGGCCTGACTTGGAGCCAGAGAAACAATCAGGGATCCCTGATCAGGGCCAACTATTAACATAAATTAAGAGTTTAAGGGTCATGCCTGGGAATTGTTGGGAGAGACAGTTATATACCCTGATGTCACTTCTGGTTCCAGCACAGGACTATCCGTCCAGGAGACCCTGAGACTTAGGGAGGCTAAGTAGGGGAAGACTGGGCCCAAGACCTTGAAAAAAGGAGAAAACACACTGGTGAGCCAATACTGGGCCCAGATGAGCCTGAGCAGGAGGAGACAAAGCAATAGCTCAGATGTCCTTGTGTGTCACCTGTGCCCTGAGTGAGGAGTGTGAGGAATAGGAGACCCCAGGCCATGGTGCAACACCCCAAGAGTACTCCCTCCTGAGACACTAGCACTGGGTCTGCCTTCCCTGGGTCTCCCTTATCCCCTCCCCTGCCTCAAAGAATAAAGAGGACTCTATACAAATCTACTTCCTGCACCTGCCTCTCCTCATCTCCATCTGACCTGTACTGGACTCTATCTAGATCCTTCTGTATCATTGGACAAAGGAGTTCAGGTGAGGAGATATAATCTCTGTCATGGATTTTCTGAGGATCAGGATCAGGAATTGTTTATTCCTGCTTTGCACAGGAGAGAATGATCTGCTGAAGGCCCTCATCTCAACAAGCTTCTGGCTCTTCATTGTCTCTGCTGTGATGTGACTGTCTCTGTGACCCACAGACCTGAGGTGTTGCTCAGACCACAATACCAGAGGAAGGCCTGATGCACCGGCTCACCACCACAACCCAGGTGGAGGCCTGAACACTGCAATCATGGGAAGGACTCAGGCTGCACACTGAAGATCTGAGGAGAAGAGCTTTATTTGGGGGGAGATGAAGCACTTGTCACAAGGAAGCTACTTCTGTCTTTTCTGTGTGTTAACACTGTCCTTTATATGCTTGCAGTTAAGCTAGCCATACATCTCAAAGGCTCAGCCTTGCATAAGCAGTTACTAGCCTATTTCGCAGGTTATAGGTCGGTTACAGAAAGTAAAAAGGCAATTCTGTGAACACAGGAGGTGATAGGCTCACAAGCCACAGAATAACTGTTTTACCGACCACAGGAGAATATCTTGTTCACAGAACAACATCCTGTTCACAGAACACAGGACAGGGGCCTCAAAGGTGCATGCTGTGTTGGCCTCCTCCAAGGGGGCAGGGCAGAGGCCTAGTCCCCGAGAGACCTGTTTGGCATGTCTGTCCCTGACAGAGTGCCACATAGGCCTCCTTCCAAGAGACAGGTCCCATACTGAGGCACATCCTACAGTGCCCTCTGCTGATGCCCACTCTCTTAGATCTTCTACTTGTAGGAAACAAGGTTGCCCATTCCAGAAACAGTGATGGGTTTTGGTGCTGGGGTCTCCCCAGATGCAGTCTTGTCCCTATCCCATCCCTATACCATGTGTGGAAGCATATGCAGCATCAAATCCCACTAGCATGTCAGAGATTCCCAGGCCACTCACACAAGGCATATGGACCATCCAGGGCATATATGGGAGGGAACCCAGGGTAGGAAACAAGGAACCCTGGCTAGGGCCACAGTCCTGACTCAAGCTTACAGCTCAGCTCCATTCTGTCCTGTCCACCCCTGAGCCTCTGAATCTCAGCCTGAGAAGGGCAGACCAGGAATCCTCACTCTGTTTAGGGGATCTATAGGGAGATGTGAGATGAGAAGGGAAAGTTTCAGAAATGGGTTATTTATATCTAAATAACAGCATTAATTTTTTATTTTTTTCTTTTTAGTTGATATTTTACATTAAGAGGTGCAATGTGATGATATTATATTTGTATACCTTGTGGAATGTTTGAATCAAACTGATGTGTCCATCACTTCACTTACCGTGTTTTTTTTAATTAATTGAAATTTCTTTTAATTAAAAGACCAAGGGACAAGAAGCTTCTTTGTTACAGTACATTACATATGGCTCTTGTATAGAGTAAAACAGACATCAGAGTCAAATGCCATACCAGCACCAAACTCTCAGGCAAGCAGTGTAGCAAGATTTCTTTTACTGGCATTGAGACTGTAATTCATTTTTACATGCAGTGTGTTCTTTGGTAAGCTTAAGTCAGTGAATAAAGTAGTGAAGTATTTTGTGTAAAATTGGAGCATTGTACTTCTCACCACACGCTACTTATACAGGCTTCCAAAAAAATCCTTTAAGATTTTAAAGTATTGCCTTGAAATTTGCCAACTAGCTTTAACTAAAACAAAAAGGGGTAAAATGTTTCTTTTTAACTGGGAAAAAATGGAAATTAATCTGAATGCTATAGAATTCTTTGAACTCCTAAATGGCTACCACTTTGTCTCCTTGTGGTCCCTTAAGGATATCTCTAAGGCATCATTTTGGAACACTGGAATGCCCTAAGTAAGTATATAAATAATGTCAGCAGCAATCTTTAACTATTGCCACACTATGCTTCTCCATTCACTGTATTAAGAATGGAGGTTGAAAGGTGATCAAGGTAAACCAATTACTACATGAAAGAAATTTCACGATGGAGAAAAGGGTATTAAATGATTTTGATCTGTCATACATGAAGGCCCAATTATAGGTCATGCCACAGACCTTCAGTATTGATTTGGTGTGAAAACTTGTTCCTCTGTGCAATGAGCTTTCTCCCATCAAGAGGTGTATTTCTAAAGTAGTCTGTGCTTTTACCAGATGCCAGTTTTTAAGACCTTTTTCTTTTAAAATTAGACACTTGTTCCCACTGTGGATGCAGGATTGAAGTATTTTAATATTCTTTGGGTGACTTTAGATTAGTGTCATAATCATGTAATTACATATGGAATTGTTTCTCTTAAGCCACCCACATTGCTATAGTTCTAAACTCATCCTAGAGAGACTAAATAAAGCATCTGTACTTTTCTCTCATCGATGGGTTCAAAATAGGGATACTTTTAACTCATAAAGCTGCCACTGTAATGAAGAGTTCATATCAATGATGCCCCCAGTCTAACAGTCCTTTCACACAACAGTCTGGACAGGAGTGACACATTGTGCAGGGGAGCTGGCTCTCTCTGAGAATGAGGTTGACCGGTTGGAAATTTCTCTCTGTAGTTCCTCTACTTTCTTCCGAAGCTCAGCTCCGTTAGCAAGTTCTTTATATCTGCTGTGAATAGGTTCCTGTGGTTTCATTCGTGGATTCCACCTTATGTAATACCCCGCCCAGAGCTCTAGGTGGCGCATGCTGGCTACTGGATAAAGGACATGATTGGAATAACTCCCATAGAGAGGATTAGTGAAGTCTTCCAGCTCGCTATTTATGTAAGACCACAGTGACACAGTCCTTTTAGAAAGATTCTCTTTTCCTCTCTGCTGTTCACTGTTACAAAGGAATGTTCCAAACAAGAAGCTGTATAGGTGGTCCAGCCACACACAGTCAATAAACTGAAGGAAAACAGGTGATCTTTCTGCATCCACATGGTTCTTATCTCCATGGCCAACTCTTAGTTGAAATCTATGTCCAAAGCTTAGCCACTCTTTCTCCACAAGGACTCCAAATCCTCGTATTGTGCGATAGTATCCATCCAACATAAGCATGGCAAGGGAACTTAGCTGAGCTGTGCGATCCCAACCATCACTGCAGTGTACCACCACAGACGTCTTCCCTGACTCTACCTTGTCAGCAGTCCAAAGAGCCCCTGCAAGAATAAGCTTAATATGTTCTAACCAGTGAGTAGATTCCAAGTTAGACAGCCAGTGAGTTTCCTCAATGTTGGGGTACACAATCTCTTTAAGTTTTCGTAATGATTCTCTCATGACATGAATATTGTGGATATCTAGAAAAACTAGTTCCACATTTTGATAAGCATCTTCACTTTCATAACCTCCACCCTTTGCCTTATTGGCAACAGCATTAACACTTGGTCGGGCATCAAATATAAAGATTTTGTGAGATTGGGCATTGGAATCCATGATGGCTTGAAGGTATTTTTCATCATCTTTGCTTCGCTTCCCACTCACTCCTACAATGGGCTGGCTACATCGAGTGATTGTGGCTTGACTTTCAGGATGAATCCATGATAAAACTGGGATGCGGCCCCTTGACCTAAAGGATGCCACTCTCTTTAATTCTTCATCAGGAATATTTGCTGGTACAACCAACAGGGCAGGGTATGTATCACAAAGCTCATATCATTCATTTATCTTTGTTATTCTCCAGCTTTCATTCGGAATTCCCTGCCTTCTATACTCTAAAAGAGGATCATATAGCTGCCACCTGTTTTCAGGGAATACGTCTTTGTATTCAAAAGCAAAAAGAGGCAGGTTATTAGAGACAGGAAATGCATATTTCATTAGATTCTCAAATATGGATCTTCTTGTTCGCCCCTCAGGTTTATGAGCAAATCGTAAATTCCTAATATCCTTGCACACAGTTTCCAGTCCATATGAATTTTCACCTCGACTAGAAGCACCACCAATTTTTTCTACTCTACTTATAACACCAAGAGAAGCATCTAAAACAAATGGGGGGTCCCGTTCCATGCTTTTGAAATATAACCTATAATTTGTGACAGTCAGAGTTCCTCGTACAGCACCAGTAAATGGACAGATGTAAGTTACATCTTTGGCCATATCTTTAATATTTTCTCCTGGAAGCAAGGGTGGTTCTTCCATTTCTGCTAATTTGTTAGACTCCCTCAGGACCCTCAAATCAGGAGAAAAGTTCTCTGCAGAAGTTGAAATGGAATCTGATGATTCAACTGAAGCTTGATTTTGTATGCACAGAATTCTCTGAATGAGAAGTGGAGGCAATTATAATTTTTGAGATGTTTTATCTTCACTTCTGATGATCTTCAAATGTCAATGGCTCTTAACACATTAACTGGACAGGGAGTCCACGCTGGGCGGCCGAGCCGCCGAGGGCTGGGAGCCCAGACTCTCGCAGCTCGAGCTCTTCTCCATGGCACCGCAGGGGCAACGAGAGCGAAAAGCTGAAGGTCTTCCCCTACTGCCAGGTGGGAGGAGCGAAGGGCTGAGTGCGCTGGGCAGGGACCGCGGTCAGGCCAGGGACGGCCCGAGAGGGAGACCGGAAGCGGCCATGTTCCCCCAGACTGCCACTTACTGTGTTTTTTTTTAAACAGCATTTATTGAGTTACAATTCACATATCAGTAATTCACCCATTTGACGTATGCAATCTTATGACTCTAGCATGTTCACAGAGACGCGTGCCCAACACCACCACCAATCTTAGAGCCTTTTTATTGCCCTAGAAAGAAACTTCATAACCTTTAGTGGTCATGTCTTTCCTCTCACCATATCTACTCCACCTACTTGCTGAAAAACTCACCTTTCTACTTTCCATTTCTATATATTTCTCATTCTGAGCTTTTAAAATAATTTGTTCATGAATGCGTGTCCTTTCCGCCTGTGTCCGCAGCCTGTCCGCAGCCTGTCCGCAGCCTGCCCGCGGCCTTCCCGCCGCTGCCCCGGGTCCCAGCCCAGGCCCTGGGCCGGCCACTCAGCACCGCTTTGTGTTTGGCGGGGAACCAGTTTGAGGCCCCAGGACTACACGGCAGGCCTCAGTGCTCGCACATGTTCCATGGAGAGTACACAGTTGTGCCTCCAGGGTAGTGACGTTAGGGAGATCCCTTTGACGTTAAGGAGAATCAAGGACCGTGTTTTGTTTGTTTGTTTTTTGTTTCTTTTTCCTATTTTTTTATTTTTTTTTTAATTTTAGGTCATTGTACACAAATGGAGTACAACTATCATTTTTCAGGTTGTACACAAAGTAGAGTCATACGATTTGCATATTTATACATATACATAGGGTATAGATGTTTGTCTCATTCTATTATCCCTCCCTCTCTCCACCCCTCATTTTCTTCTATACAATCCATCCCTTCTCCATTTTTCCCAAATCTCCCCCCACACCTGCTATGTGTCATCAACCACTTATAAGAGAGATCATTTTGCCTTTGGTTTTTTGGGATTGGCTTATTTCACTTAACATGATCTTCTCCAGTTCCATCCATTTACCTGCAAATGTCATAATTTTATTATTATTTATGGTTGAATAATATTCCTTTGTGTATATATACCACAGTTTATTTATCCATTCACCTACTGAACGGCATCTAGGTTGGTTCCACAATCTAGCTATTGTGCATTGAGCAGCTATAAACATTGATGTGGCTGCACCACTGTAGTATGCAGATTTTAAGTCCTTTGGGTATAGGCCAAGGAGTGGGATAGCTGGGTCAAATGGTGGTTTCATTCTGAGTTTTCAAAAGAATCTCCATACTGCTTTCCAGAGTGGCTGCACCAATTTGCAACCCCACCAGCAATGTATGAGTGTACCCTTTTCCCCACATCCTCGCCAACACCTTGGGGTGAGATGGTATCTTAGGGTAGTTTTGATTTGCGTTTCTCTTATTACTAGAGATGTTGAACATTTTTTCATATATCTGTTGATTGCTTGTAGATCCTCTTCTGTGAAGTGTCTGTTCATTTCCTTAGCCCATTTATTTTTTTTTATTTTTTTTCCTATGGTTGCTGAGATTATTGACAGGTTTTTTTTCTTTATTTACTTATTGATTCATTGAACACAAATGGAGTACAGCTATTGTTTCTCTGGTTGTACACAAAGTAGAATCACACCATCTGTGCATTCATACATGTACACAGGGCAATGATGTCTGTCACACGTTGTTATTCTTACCCCCCACCCCAACCCCACCCCTCCCTTCCCTCTATGCTATCTATCCTTCCTCCATTCTAGCCATCCTTCCCCCCCACATAATTCATCATCATTCACTTATCAGAGAGACCATTTGGCCTTTGGATTTTTGGGATTGACTGATCTCACTTAGTATAACAGTCTCCAACATCATCCATTTAACTACAAATGCCTTAATTTTATTCTTCTTTATGGCTGAATAATACTCCATTGTGTATATATACCACAGTTTCTTTATCCATTCATCTATTGAATAGCCCATTTATTGATTGGGTTATTTGTATTCTTGGGGTAAAGTTTTTTGAGTTCTTTATATATTCTAGAGATTAGTGCTCTATCTTTTCTGTGTGTGGCAAAGATTTTCTCCCACTCTGAAGGCTCTCTCTCCACATTGATGACTGTTTCCTTTGCTGAGAAAAAGCTTTTCAGTTTGAATCTATCCCAGTTATTGATTCCTGCTTTTATTTCTTGTGCTTTGGGAGTCATGTTAAAGAAGTCTGGTCCTAGGCCCACATGATGAAGAATGGGGCCTACTTTTTCTTCTCTTAGGTGCAGGGTCTCTGGCCTAATTCCTAGGTCTTTGATCCATTTTGAGTTGAGTTTTGTGCAGTGTGAGAGATAGGGGTTTAGTTTCATTTTGCTGCATATGGATTTCCACTTTTCCCAGCACCATTTGTTGAAGAAGCTATCTTCTCTCCATTGTATGTTTTTGGAGTCTTTGTCTAGTATGAGAAAAATGTATTTATATGGGCTTGTCTCTGTGTCCTCTATTCTGTACCATTGATCTACCTGCCTATTTTGGTGCCAATACCATGCTGTTTTTGTTACTATTGCTCTGTAGTATCGTTGAAGGTCTGGTATTGTGATACCCCTTGATTCACTCTTCTTGCTAAGGATTGCTTTAGCTATTCTGCATCTCTTATTCCTCCAAATGAATTTCATGATTGCTTGCTCTATTTCTATGAGGTCCATCATTGGGATTTTAATTGGAATTGCATTGAATTTGTATAGTGCTTTTGGTAGTAGGGCCATTTTGACAACATTAATTCTGCCTATCCAAGAACATGGGAGATCTATCCATCTTCTAAGATTTTCTTTAATTTCTTTCTTTAATGTTCTGTAGTTCTCATTATAGAGGTCTTTCACCTCTTTTGTTAGATTGATTCCCAAATATTTTATTTTTTTCAAGGCTATTGTGAATGGGGTAGTTTTCCTAATTTCTCTTTCAGAGGAGTCATCACTTATGAATAAAAATGCATTAGGTTTATGAGCATTAATTTTATATCCTGCTACTTCACTGAATTCATTTGAGTTCCAGAAGTTTTCTGGTGGAAGTTTTTGGCTCCTATAAATATAAAATCATGTCATCGGGCAAAAAGAGATACTTTGAGCTCTTCTTTTCTTATTCGTATCCCTTTAATTTCTTCGGTATCTCTAATTGCTCTGGCTAGTGTTTCAAGGACAATGTTGAAGAAGTGGTGAAAGAGGGCATCCCTGCCTAGTTCCAGTTTTCAAGGGGAATGCTTTCAATTTTTCTCCATTTAGAATGATGTTAGCTGTGGACTTAGCATAGATAGCCTTTACAATGTTCAGGAACATTCCTACTATCCCTATTTTTTCAGGTGTTTTGAGGATGAAGGGGTGCTGTATTTTATCAAATGCTTTCTCTGCATCTATTGAAATAATCATGTGGTTCTTGTCTTTAAGTCTGTTGATGTGATGAATTACATTTATTGATTTCCGGATGTTGAACCAACCTTGCATCCCTGGGATGAAACCCACTTGATCATGGTGCACTATCTTTTTAATATGCTTTTGTATGCAATTCACTAAAATTTTGTTAAGAATTTTTGCATCTATGTTCATTAGAGATATTGGTCTGAACTTTTCTTTTCTTGATGTGTCTTTGTCTGGTTTTGGTATCAGGATGATATTGGCTTCATAGAATGAATTTGGAAGGGTTCCCTCCTCCTCTATTTCATGGAATACTTTGAGAAGTATTGGAATGAGCTCTTCTTTGAAGGTCTTGTAGAATTCATCTGTGAATCCATCTGGAAGGACAATGTTTTGTATGTTCTGAAACTCTAGGACAAGATTGATCCAGAAAAACTTTCGTTAAATTCCCATTTTATGAAAGACCTGGGCTTAGTTTGGACCAGGTGGAAATTATCATGACCGTGGAAGACAAATTTGGGTTCAAAATTCCTGATGTAGATGCAGAAAATTTAATGTGTCCATAAGAAATTGTTGATTGCATTGCAGACAAGAAGGATGCATATGAATGAAATATCAGACCCTTTTCCTCACTGGAGAGAGGACTCAGATGATACTGGCAAGTGTGTGGAAGGGAGAACCCATTCTGGCATCATCACTAACTTTAACAGAGCAGTTCTCCTGGACACGTATTTAACTTCTGTAAGTGTACTGCCCTTCGAAAATAAATCTACAAAACCAGAGAGAGAGAGAGAGAGAGAGAGAGAACACTCCCATGAGTGTTTTCCTGCTTCCTTGGTCTTCTTCCATCCTACCCCATGAACATGGGATGATAAAATTGACTTTTCTTAACCAAGGAGCATATAACAAGGACAGAACAACTGCCCTTAAAGTATTTCCCCCCTATTTATTTTCTGGAAGGACTTTTAAAACTGTTTCTGTCTTTCTAGTTTTTGCACCACTTATGGTTTAGACCAATTTGATTTCCAAATTAAACATGACATTACACATTTTCAGATTCTACTTAAGACACTGTAAGTACACACTGTCTTTTCTCTGACCGAATCCAATGATAAAACCTGGGGCAGTCTGCATGGAACATCTGTGTGATCACTTAGGAAAGAGAACCATGGAGGGCAGGCTGGAGGAGACACCAGCACTTTAGAAACACCACACCAGCAGAGTTTTCCACTTCTCCCCCATTTTCCTATCCTCAAGGCAGCCTGGGACCTGGAAGGGCACCAGCTTCAGACAGCACAATTACACAGAAAAAAAGAATTCCAGAAGAAGCCCCACTGCTCTGACTTGAAGAAGAAAAAGGGAACTCCTAATGCTCTGAGGAAGGTTGGCATATGCACATTCTTCTAATGTTTCTCTTCCTTCCATTATGCATGATCCAGACTCCAGGTGGCAAGAGTGACACTGGAGACTCTGGGGACTTTCGCTCTCATTTGAAGAGCTGATGTCCCAAGAAAGGGCCACTTAACACCTTACTTTTGTTACTCTCTGTTCTCTTGGTACTTGACATGGGCATGGCCTCAGTCAAAGTGCCCAACAGTGTGAGGAAACTAAAGTCCCTGTTTTGTTGCCGACGACCAGAAGAGAAGACCCGAGGACCCTCACATACTGGGAAGAGGTGGAGAAGAATGAGTTTAGGAAAACCACCCTGCAACTCAGGTTCAACTCTGAGCTGCCCTTATCGGATCTTACCTAAAGAAGGTAGGCAAGGTTCTGGACAAATAATTACGGTGTATACTGTTACCCTGACCCTAGGTAACCATTGGTAACTCACAATTAAGGAATATCCAAATATGGCAAGGTTTCCAAATTGATAGAAATCGCAACCCATAGAAAGCTGGTTAAATACAACTGGGAAGAGAGTCTGCTAAAACTAAAATATCAACATGGATTTTAAACAGTGTCATAATATCATGACATCATATTATATATGTCTTGCACAGAAAACAAGACCACTTAGCACATGAAGAACCAGGAAAATCTCAACTGATAAAGGAAGGACAATGAATAGATATCCTGTTGACCTATGAAGGACACATATGATCACAACTGATAATATATTGCAAAGAATCTAAACCAGATGTTTTAAAACAATGCAAGAGAAAACTTGAAATGGAAACACCATTTGACCCAACTATACCACTCCTCGGATAAAATCAGCATACTACAGTGACACAGCCACATCAAGGTTTATAGCAGTTCAATTCACAATAGCTAAGCTATGGAACCAACCTAGGTGCCCTTCAACAGATGAATGGATAAATAAAATGTAGTAATACATATATATACACACAATGGAATACTATTTACCCATAAAGAATTAAATTATGGCATTTGCCAGTAAATGGATGGAACTGGAGACTATCATGCTAAGTGAAATAAGTCCCAAAACACACAATAAGGGGCGACAGAGGGAAGAATAGAAGTTAATTGAATTAGACAAAGGGGAATGAAGGGAAGGGAGGGAGGATAGGAAGAGGAAATACACAAACACACGTGAATACATGACCAGTGAAACTCCATATCATGTACAATCACAAGAATGGGATCCTAATTAGAATAAGTTATACTACATATGTGCATATGTCAAAATACATTCTACTGTCATGTATCTCTAAAAAGAAGAAATAAAAAATAAAAAAATAAAAATGATGCTAGAAAGCATCTTGAAATGAATGTAGAGATTGAAAGTTGTAGCAAAGAAACATCAGATATAATGAACCATAAAGGGGAAATATCAGAAATGAAAACTAGAGATAGGATTAAGAGGTTAGTCACAGAAAAAGGAAAGATTAGTGATCTTGAAGTCATAGCAAAGAAACTGTCCCATATAAAACACAGTAGGGGAAGGAATTTTATTTTTTCATATTTTATTCATACATTTTAATTATATGTAATGGTGGGATTCATTGTTACATATTCAAACATGCACGCAATATAACAATATAATTTGGTCCATATCACTCCCAAGTATTTTTCCTTTCCCTCCCATCCTCAAAAGGAAGATAATTTTAAATGATCTAAAAGGACTTCTGAGCTGGGTGCAGTGGCACACACCCGTAATCCCAGCAGCTCAGGAGGCTGAGCCAGGAGGATGGTGAGTTCAAATCCAGCCTCAGCAAAAGTTAGGAGCTAAGCAACTCAGTGAGACCCTGTCTCTAAATAAAATACAAAATAGGACTGGGGATGTGGCTCAGTGGTTGAGTGCCCCTGGGTTCAATCTCTGTTACCAAAAATAAATAAATAATTTCTGGTTTATGGTCTGTCAGGTAAGGAGCTCAGAAATGGTAACAATGTCCTCACAACATATTAAGTCTGCAAACACTAAGATCAACTCCTCTTAGAGCTGTCAGAAAATCGGTGGTCACCTCACAGCTTCCCACCTTCCACTTTCAGACTCTTCAGTCTGCTCTCCACATAACACTGTGGAGTTCTTATTAAGATCTGTCTGCTCATGAACAACCTACAGAGCATCCCCTAATTGTTTCTCTTTGCACTCACCATGAGACTCGAATCCTCCCTGCTTCCCCAACCTTGCAGGATCACCTGCCTCCCCAAATTTTCCCTGAGTCCCATCCTGGGTCCCAGAACCCTGAAGGGCCTGTTTTGAAGGGCTCTCACCTACTCCTTGAGAACCCACATTGACCAAGGAAAAGCTGTAGCCCCCAAGAGATGCAGTCCCTTCCCATATTTCCACACTCTTATCTCATCTCCTCCCCTGCCTGGTGCTTGGTATATAAGGTTCCCAATTAAATGAAGAAAGAAAAGAAGGAAAGGAGGAAGGAGAGAGGAAGGAAAATAGGAGGGGATAGAGAGAGAGGGATGGGCCAATGCATGTGTGTGTGGGGGTAAATGAGTGGGTGAAGTGGTGGGTATATGATTGAGTAGGTAGTTGAGTGAGTGAATCGATGAATAGTTTGGTGGGTGGGTAAATCCAAATCATGAGAGGCACAGAACTTTGGTACCTAATGTCTATGTGTAAAGGGACTGAACTCAATACTTGGGTTCCAATCCCAGCTCTGAATTGCAGTATGACCCTGGGTCATTTCCTTCACGTTTTTAAGCCTTGTCCCCTCAGACCAGGGCAGGGAGAGAATGTAACTCAGGAGATCCTAGCCACCAATAGATCCATCTAGAAAGGAGGCAGGGAGTGGGGGACCCTGTTTTGGGAGGCAGAAATGGAGGAAGAGAGACCAGAAGGGCAGATGTCCTAGTGACTTGACTGCTTCCTGGTATTGCCTCTGATTGACCATGAAACTCTCCCCCGGAGCCACTTTTCCACTGTGTACCAACATTCCCCTATGTCACCCTGAAACTTCTGGGGAGGACTGCAAATGAAATATGATACACGGCAGGATTTCTGATTGACAATGAACATTTTATTGAGCATTTATTGGTTGCAGGGAAAAGGACTGGGATGGTTAAGGATAGGAGAGAAGATCACTCTCCAGGGTTCTTCAGTTCCAGGTCTCTGCCTATGGGGTGAGGCTTGGGGACCTAAGAACACTTTGCAGGAGACACACTCTTTTCTACAGTGCTCCCTTCATGGGTGACCTGGCAAGTATAGGTGCCATGAGATTTCCACTGGTCAGGTGTCAGAGTCAGGTAGCTGCTGGCCATGTACTTCTTATTGCTCTGTTTGGAGGGCTGGGTGGTCTCCACACCCTGGGTGATGGTGGTGCCATTGCTCTTCCACACCACCATCAGAGTGCCTGGGTAGAAGTCATTCATCAGACACACCAGTGTGGCTTTGTTGGTTTGGAGCTCCTCAGAGGAGGGTGGAAACAGAATGACCAAGGGAGCAACCTTGGGCTCACCTATGGGGAGAGAAAATAGAGTATGAGTCACCAGAGGAGAGTGTAAGTGTTGGAGTGACCCACACACCCACACTTAAAATCTCTATGATCATTCGCAGTGTGGCCATCTTGTCCAACTGGGGACCCTCCTTCCCCCTCCTGTCCACTTGAGCACCCTCAAGCAGATAGCTCTTAATGTTCCTAGAAGCTCTTCCCAAGTTACCTTTCCCAGGTTATGGGGCCCAGTCCCTCCCCTTGCAGCCTCCAAGGCAGGGTGTGCTCCCTCTTCCCTGGTCTCTGGAGTCTGAGTTTGAAATCTAACCCTAACCCTAAGCCCTCATCCCAGTTCAGGCTCGCACTTCCATTCATTCTCTCAGTTTCCAAAGCCTCTTCTGTGAAGTGGGGACACTCAGCCTAGAAGGATCATCCTGGGGGTGTGTGTGGAGGTCTCAAATCTATGCCCACTACACAGGAATGGGTGGGGGATGAAGCAGAACCTGTCCTCTGAGAGGACAGGAGGCTCCAAGCAGTCCACTCAGCTTTGCTGGCAAGTGGTGGTTCCAACTAGATAATCCCTGAGGGCTCTTCCAACACTGTGCTGTCTCCCTGTCTCCACTGGCCTGATCACAAGACCCTTTGACTTGGTTAAATTCCTGGGGCTGCTTCCCCCCATACTATGGTACACAGTGGAAAAGTGGCTCTGGGGGAGAGATACAGCAACCCCACACTCACCTCAGCAGCCACTGACAACTCCTAATTTTCCCTGGAAGTCAAATATGTCTTTCAACACTCCCCCTGCCCATTCATTCCACCATCCTCATTTTTTTTAATCTAATGTGCCCTTTGAGGAAGGTGGTAGGCTGACCCATGGACAAGTGAGACATAAGACTCCAGGGGTAAAGAGTTTCAGGAACAAATGAGTCTTTGCCCTACGGGACCCTCTTCTTTCTGATGACCATACTGAAAAGGCCATACTTTTCTCACCTTGCCCAGTCTGCCCCATCTCTATGTCCATGTTCTCATGGCACAGCAGAATGCCAAAGAGCTGGAGCCTAGAGTGAGTCAGACCCCTCTCCCTATCCTCTGTTGGTCTCTACTTGTGATGACCTCTTGGGTCCCAGGAACCCCAGCCATGTCTCTGGGCCTCCTATGTGGTCTTCCTGGCCTGCATCTGACCCTCAGCCCAGATGCTGGAGACCCCAAAACTCTCTCTTTTTTTGGTACTAGTGATTGAACCCAGGGGCACTGAGTCCCATCCCCAGCCCTATTTTGTATTTTATTTAGAGACAGGGTCTCACTGAGTTGCTTAGGGCCTCGCTAAGTTGCTGAGGCTGGCTTTGAACTTGTGATCCTCCTACCTCAGCCTCCCAAGTGCTGGAATTACAGGCGTGCGCCACCACATCCAGCCAAAACTCTCTTGAAGGCCTGGTTTCCCTCATTAAACTTGGCCCCTATCTCCCACTTGGCAAATGCCCTAGAAGAAGGGAAAGAGCCCCCATCCCTGACTAAACCCCCAGCCCAGGTCCCTAAGCAGGCTGCATCCCACTGTTAGAATCTGAAGGTGGCTGTGCTTGCTGTTGGTGCCCTTCCTGATGGTTACCAAAAGACCACCCACCACCCCCACACTCCATGGAAAAAAGTAATGGATCAGTCCTTTAGTCTGGGGAGGGCAGAGGGGAGGAAACACCCAGAAAGAGATAATGGATGTTCTTAAAACAGCAAAGGGTGCGGCTGGTTGGGGGAGATTGAGAGAGTCACTTACCTAGGACAGTGAGTTGGGTTCCACCACCAAAGACAAACCATGGTGACTGAGGCTCAGACCAAAACCCATGAGGCCAACATCTGGGGCCTGCCTGCTGAGGGCCAGGCTGGAGTGGGAATCTTCTGGGAATGATGAGAACAGAGTGGGCTATGACTCCAGTGGAAGGCAGGTAGGCAATCAGCTCCCAAGAGGCCTGTCCCTTTGTCCCAGGCAGGTGCCACTCATGGCCTCGGAGTCACCCCACATGTTTGTCCCCACCTCCCCCATCTCTGAGACTATTGACACTGATTACAACACTGGGCACAGTAGGTACTCAGCAAATCCCTGAGTGATGTGTCCTCTAAAATGGGTGTGGTATGGCAGAGAGTCCTGCATGGCTCATTTTAAGGCTCATTTTTAATTACCAATTAAAATTAATTCAAAATCTATTTCCCAAAAACAAAGTGGAATAATTCTTAAGCTATGACTAGAAGATGTACTTGCTGCTGGGGATGGATCCCAGTGCCTTGCACATACTAGCAAGTGCTCTACCACTGAATTACACCACCATGCCAGCAATAATCACTCTTTTTTTTGGTGGGGGGGTGGGGGTTCTGGCAATTGAACTCGGGGGCACTTGACCACTGAGCCACATCCCCAGCCCTATTTATTTTATTTTATGCTATTTTATTTTATTTTATTTTATTTTATTTTATTTTATTTAGAGACAGGTTCTCACAGAGTGAGAGGCTGAGGCTGGCTTTGAACTCACAATCCTTCTGCCTCAGCCTCTGAGCTGCTGGAATTACAGGTATGCGCCACCTCACCTGGCTTAATAATCACTCTTAATTGTGAAATATTACATGCATTCTCATTAAATTCTGAAAACAAGTCAGGACATCCTTTGTCACTTCATTTATATGATTCTGGAGGTTCTGAACAATGCAATAAGATATACTAGAGGTACAAATATTTAAATAAAGATTACAGGTTGAAAAACTACTAAAAGAAATAAGAAATCAGTATATTAAAATTGGTAACTTTTACTGGGCACAATGTTATACATCTATAATCCCAGCAACTTGGGAGTCTAAAGCAGGAGAATCACAAGTTTAAGGCCAACCTTGGCAACTTAACAAGACCCTGTCTCAAGCTATAAAAATAAAAAGGACTGGGAACAAAGCTCAGCAGTAGAGCCTCCTTGAGTTCAATCCTCAGGACTGGAAAAAATATAGTAACTTTATTTTCATCATCAATACAAATGAGGTTATATAACGGGGGAAAAATCAGATTCTCAGTAGCAATAGAATAAAGAAAACATATAAGAATATCTTAAGAAATATATGAAACCACTGGGTATGGTGGTGTGTGCTTGTAGTCCAGCTACTCAGGAGACAGGTGGGAGAATTCTTTAGCCTAAGAGTTGAAGACCAGTCTGGGAAACACAGGAAAACTCCATCTCAACGAAAAGAAGATGAAGAAGAAAGAGAAGGAAAGAGAGAGAAGGAAAGGAGGGAGGGAGGGAAACAGAAAAAGAGAGTGAGTGAGGAAGGCAAGAAAGGAGGGAGGGAGGGAAGGAGGGAGGGAGATGGATGCAAAACCCACATGAATAAAACTATTTTTAAAATTTAGAAAAGTAAACAAGAAATGAAAATTGCATTACTGAACAGAAAGGACAAATACTATAAAGATCCTAATGATTTCTGAAGTCAGCCAGTAAAAGTAATTCACTAAGAATCAAAATTCTAATTTTCAAAAATAATTTATGGACTGATTTTAAAACCAAAACTGCCATAAGATGCCATTTCATAGATTGTAGGATGTCTATGAATTTTTTTATTAACAAGTACTTACAAGGATGTAGAGAAATTATAACTTTTGCACATTGCTGGTGGGAATGTAAAATGGTACCATCACTGTGAATATCAGTTTGGTGGTTCCTTGAAAAGTTAAATACAAAGTCATCATAGGACCCAGCAATTCTGCTGTTAGCCACATACACAAAAGAACTGAAAACAGGCATTCAAACAAAAACTTGTACACAAGTGTTAATGAAAGCACTATTCTCAATAATGAAAAAGTGGAAAATTTTCCAATGTCCATTGATTAATGAATTTATAAATGACTTGTGATGTATCCTTTCAATGGAATACTATTTGTTCATAAGAAGAGTGAAGTGTTGACATATACTACAACATGGGTGAACCTTAAAAACATAATGCTAAGTTAAATAAGCCAGACACAAAAGAGCATGCATTATATGCTTCCTTTGTATGAAATATCCCAAATAGGCAAAACCATGGAGATAGAAAGCAGATCAGTGGTTGTCAGGGGCAGTTTCTAATAAATATATACAAAGCAAATACTACTCCTAGGTATCCATGAAAACTGAGATTTAAATGCTAACTTGATTAATTTCATTCATCATTTCCCCAAACAGGAAATGATCCAAATATTCCTCAACTGGTGAATGGCTAAGCAAATTGTGAAACATTCATACATGAAATCCTACTCAGCAATAAAAAGGAACAGAATTTTGATAAATAAGACAACATGGATGAATTGCAAAGGTATTATGCTGAACTCAAGAAGACAAATCAAAAGGTTACAATAGTTGGAATCCTACTCAGAAAAAAAAAAAACCTATGATACATCCAACCATCTGGATCCATATCCAGAATATGAGGCTGAGTTGGGGGAAAAACAAGTCATTTCCAAAAGGGTACATACTGCATGATTCCATTTATAGAACATGGCTGGTGATAAAGCTCTGAGGTAGAGCACATGCTCAGGATGTGTAAAGCCCTGGGTTCAGTCCCCAGTAAAACACACACACATGCTATTTATGGAACAACCTTTTTGTGTGCTTAACTACTGAGCCACATCCCCAGCCCCCCACCTTTTTTTCTTTTGAGACACTGTCTCACTAAGTTGCTTAGGGTCTTGCTAAGTTACTGAGGCTGGTCTTGAACTTGAAATTTGTGATCCTCCTGCCTCAGTCTTCCAAGTCACTGGGATTACAGGCATACACCACCACGCCCAGTTTATAGAACATTCTTGAAATGACAATATTATAGAAATAGAAACCAAATTAGTAGCTTCCAAAGGTTAAGGAGGTTTGAGAGGGATGGAAGTGAGTGCTATAAAAGAGGAATACAAATGATGTTTGTGATGGTAGAAAGGTTCTACTCCCTGACTATCAATCTCGATGTCCTGGTTGTGATATTTTACTACAGGTTTGGCAGATGTTATCATTGGGTGAAACTGGGTAAAAAATATATTGGATACCTCTTATTTCTTATAACTGCATGTGAATCTACAATTACCTCAAAATGAAAGGTTTAATTTAATAAAAACTTACAAACTGTATGATTCCACTGACACAATATTCTGGAAAAGGTGAAATCATAGGGTCAAAAAGAGACCGTGGATACCATGGTTATGGTAGTTAACTACAAAGGAGCATAGGGAAATTGCAGGGAGGAGTGTGATAGAAATATTCTGCATTTGATTGTAGCGGTGGATACACAATTCTATTGTTCTTTCTAAATTTATACTACTTTCTGGCTACACCAAAAAGAATAAATTTTGCTTTGTGTACATTAAAACAAAATAGATATTAGGACATATTGCAGTTTGTTTCAAAACCTTTTTGTCATTACAGACTTCAAAAGCATCATATTGAATAACTCTTTAAAATTCCCTACCTTATAAGTTCCATGGTTTATTTTCCCCTCCCCTATCCTTTAACAATTTGATTGTTTCCACTTTTTCCCCCATATACACATTTATAATACTTAGTTATTCCCTCAAGATAAATTTATATAATCTTTACTTAATTAGAAGGAATGCATATTTTATGAATCATAATACACAGTGCTATTTGATCCAGAAATGCAGCCTCCCACTGACAGTCGGTGAGAAAGACCACTCCTCCCTGGTCAGGGTTCTAGTACGCTAGCTTTAAATTCACTCTCTAGGTATAAAATTAAAGAAGGCTGTTGTACCTTGAAACTTCTGCAATTAGGAAAGTGGCTGATGAAAATACACGATACCCTTCATGAAAAAGTGAAGACGACTTTGAGGGTAGAACCATAAGTCCAGAAGCCTCAAGGCTAGAGGTAGAGTTGCAAATCCTAGAAAACTATTTCCAGACTTTAAAACTTAATGGACTTTGCCTGACTGAATTTCTGATATTGTTTGGTATTTGTGACTCCTTTTTCTTCTTCCATTTTCTCTCCAGCTTGATCCAGAATACATATAACTGGTGTCCTAGGCCCGTCCCCATAACATATTTTAGGTGTAAAATGCAGAAATGGAGGGAGGGGCAGGGGGAGGGAGAGAGAGAGAGAGAAGGAAAAGAAGAAAGACATTCACAGATGGAGAGGAATTTTGCCTCAAGATATATTATATTCAGGATATCATCATTAAAAACTGAGATTTGAGACTTTTGAGCTGATGACATTTTAGCTGAGATTTTAGACTGAGTTAATACTATAATAGCATGAGACTTTTGGAAATTCCAGGATGGAGTTGTAACAAGTGAAATGTGTTGGGAGGGAGTGAACACATTTTGCATGTGAGGAAAAAGTGAACCTTAGGGGTTCAGGGGACAGGCTGTTGTAAATAAAAATAATGGTCCTCTGAAAAATAAAAATAAAAAAATTCACTAAATTCATAGAATCTTCGCAGTTGGTCACTGCATGGACCTGTGCCTCATCTCCTTTCCCAGGTGTAGGCTGTGGTCCCAGCCCACCATTTCTCTGAATCCTGCCAACACTTTATCTCTGCCTTCTACCTCTGACTGGATCCTGGATTTGCCTTTCACCAGCCTCTCATCACAAGTCAATATTTTCAGAACACAAGTCAAACCCTGATGGTCCTCTATTCAAATCCTTCCAACTCCTGCTACTGGACTGCAAGACAAAGGCCAGAATTATTCTTGTAATAAGAATTATTACAAGCTAATTCAAGATAGACAAAATGTTAACACTTTAAGCCAGCATATGTCCAGGACCCTGTCTCAGGCTGATCCTTCCTTCTCACCCCTCTGGTAATTCATTCATGTCCAGAGCAATAAGTCCCCCACAACTCACGTGGCCCTTTACCTGCCCCACAGGTTCCGCAGGCTGGGGAGGCTGCTTCTTGCCCGGGCTCTGGGGCCTGGGTCCCTGCTCCATGGTGCTGCTGTTGGGGGCAGAAGGTCCTGGGCACCCACATCCAGGCCAAGCAGCAATAACAGCAGAAAGGCCCTGCACTGCCTGGGGCCAAGGCACAGCCCCCCAGGGACCTCAGGGCCCACCTGGCCTGTCCTGGGTTTCATCTGTCCTTAGGGACAATGGCGCTTCTGGCCCCAGGTGCTGCGTGGGCTTCCTGAAGAAGATACCCCTTGTCCTCTTGCTGGCTGCAGCCACTCAAATGTACACAGGTCTATGTAGCCAGTCCTTGCCCTGGAGGCTCTGGTCCCCGCCCCCAGCCTGTCCCCCTACAAGGCCCATGGCCTTAATTCTAAGGGTCCTTCTCAGAGGAACATCTGCTAACTGCTCTGCTGTGGTCAGGATTTGGGCTCAACTGCTTCCCATCACAGTGGCTGATCTGGCCCCAACCTCTAGGGCTCTAGATGGGGCACACCTGACCCTCATTCCCCAGTTCCCCAGGGATACCTTGGGTCTATGGGGCATGTTCCTGGAGCCGGGTGGTGCGGGGGTGCGGGGGTGGTTCTGTAGTCCCTGAAGTCCCTGAAGAACAGGATTTCCCAGAGGGCTTGAGTTGCGGGGGGCAGGATTGGGTGCTTCTGACCAGCAGGAAGTAGGGGAGATGTGGTGAGAGAAGGGTTCCATGGTTAAGAATATTTGCATTAGACTTGAAACTGAGAGAGGGACTTTTCCTATTCATTATTGCATGCCTGGTGTCTAGCACTAAGATTTACACAGAGTAGGCAGGGCTTTCTAGTGGACATGTGAATGAATGGACAGTATTACATGCCAGTTTCCTAAGCCTCTTCCTCTATGCCATGGCTCATGGAAAGCTCATGCTCCTCAGGGCTCCCTTGGCTAGGGGAGTCACTGGGGGTCTTCAGGTCAGGTCCTTGGTCAGTGGAGCTCCTGCTCTAAGGGAAAAGATGAGATTAGCAATTAAATTGGTGGATTTTGACTTCCTCAGGGTATCAACTCTTGGGGAAGATAATTACTGCCATTGGCCTCCATCACCTCCTAGGCAAACGCAAACACCTTTTAACAAGGCTGCTCTTTATAGTTGCATTTGAACCTTTCAAAGCATAGTCTGCAGACTGGTAGCAACAGCACCACCTGGAAGCCTATAAAGATTGCCGCATTTCAGTACCTTCCTAGACCTGCTGCATCTGAGAGCTGGTGTAAAGTGATGGTGGTGGCAAAGGTTCTGGGACCCTGACCATACCACACCCTGAAGGCAAGAGCCCACCTTGCTTGAGATAGGAGGGCAGAAGGGAAGCCCTCAGAGATGTCATGAACCTGGGGTGATTATCCCTGCTCAGAGTCACAGGGAGCCCCCTGATATAACAGGGTCACATTTGCAAAAGACCTTAAGCCAACGACAACAGGGCCCACACCCTGGCCTCAGGCTCAGTCCCACAGGACCCTGAGCTGGGCCTGCCTCAAACCCTGAGTTCAGCCCGGTCACAGCCTCAGGAGTGGCACCCCCTGGGAATAGGTTCTTCATTCTCAAGTATCTTCTCCTCTCCCTCCTTACAAGCTTTGCCATTAGTATCAGTAGTCCCAGGACAGATGGACACAATCACCTCTTCTTTGTTTTTTTAATTTCCACATACTTTTATTGGTGCATTATAGTTGTACATAAAGGTGGGATTTGTTATTATGTATTTGTATGTGCACATAATACAACAATATAACCTGGCCAACATCATTCCCCAAGTATTTCTCCTTTCCTTCCTCTCCTTCTTCTGGTCCCTTTCCTCTATTCTATTGATCTCCCTTCAATTTTCATGAGATTCCCCACCCCAAACCTTTCTTTTCCTTTTTCCTCTCTAACTTCCACATGTGAGAGAAAACACAACCCTTGACTTTCAGAGTTTGACTTATTTTGCTCAACATGATGGTCTCTACATACCATCCGTTTTCCTGCAAATGCTATAATTTAATTTTTCTTTATGGCTGAATAAAATTCCATTGTGTACATATATACCACATTTTCTTTGTCCATTCATCTACAGATGGACACATAGGCCAGTTCCATAGTTTGGCTATTGTGAATCATGCTGCTATACACATGGGTATGTGTGTATCACTGTAGTATGATGGCTTTAATTCATTAGGATAAGTACCAAGGCGTGGTACAGGGGTATTATAGTAGTTCCACCCCAGATGCTTGAGGAGCCTCCATACTTATTTCCACAGTGGTTGTACTAATTTACAGTCCCACCAACCATGTAAAAGTGTTCCTTTCTCTCCACATCCTTTCCAGCACTTGTTATTATTTGTATTCTTGATAACTGCCATTCTGATTGGTGTGAGATGAAATCTCAGTGTAATTCTGATTTGCATTTTCCTAATTAATAATGATGTTGAACATTTTTCACATATTTGTTGGCTATTTGTATTTATTCTTTTGAGAAATATATGATTAATTCGTTTTCTTATTTATTATTTGGGTTATCTGATTTTGGGGTGTAAAGTTTTCTGAGTTCTTTATATATTCTAGATATTAATCCTCTGTCATAACAGTAGCTAGCAAAAATTTTCTCCCATTCTGTAGGTTCTCTCTTCACATTCCTAATCATTTCCTTTGCCATGCAGAATTTGATGCTGTTCCATTTATTAACTCTTGGCATTACTTCCTGAGCCTTAGGGGGCCCATTGAGAAAGTCATTGCCTGGGCCTAAAAGCTGGAGTGTTGACCTTACCTTGTCTTCAAGGAGTTGCATAGTTTCTGTCTAATTCCTAGGTCTTTGATCCATATTGAGTTGATTTTTGTGCAGGGTAAGAGAAAAGCGTCTAATTTCATTCTTCTACATATTCAGTTCTCCCAGCACCGTTTGCTTAAAAGACTATCTTCTCCAGTGTGTGTTTTTGGCACCTTTGCCAAGGATTAAATGACAAAGGTATAGCAGTTTTTCAGGCAGAGGACAAGACTAATTATCTCCGATCCATTACCCCTCCCAGCAGAGGCTGACTGAGGCCATGAAAGCAACTCCAAGCAGAACCCACAGTGACCCAAGTTAGAGGGTTAGTGAGACCAGCACCCCCAGATAACCAGCTCTATCTACCTCTTCCTGCACTGCCAACGCCACTGGGACAAGAGAGACCCCCAATCCCTGGCCTACTTGATGGCAAATGACCATGACAAAGGCTAGGAAAAGCCAAAAGCACAATACAAGCACCAGGGGAAAATTCGAAAGAGTAGTCTGTGTTACGTGTGCAAGATGAGATTACTTCCAAGACATGGAGGCTAAGCAGAGCTCTCAGGAATTTCTGTGTCAGAAGCCACTAAGACACACAGAACCATTAAGCACAAGCACAGACAGAGGGGGCCCAGATGAGCAGACTATTTTACCTGATGCTTGCCTGCTATGGTTGGGATGTGGCCTGAGTATATTCTCAAAGGTTCATGTACTGGAAGCATCCTTCCCAGTGTGAAGATGTCGACTAGTAGTGGAACTTTTAAGAGGTGGGGCCTAGTGTAGTGAAAGGTAATTATGTCATTGGGGGTTTCACCCTAGTCTTGTGAGCTAGTTCTTTCCAAAGAGGGTTCTTATAAGTAAGGCCATCCTATGTACCTGGCTCCTTTGCATGTGATTGGTTCTCTTTCTATCTCTCTGCTATGTTGTGAAACAGCCAGGATGCTAGTACCATACTATTTGAACCCTCCAGTCACTGAAATTGTGAGCCAAATAAACTTTTTTTCTTTATAAAGTACCCAGTCTCAGGTACTTAATTATAGCAACAGAAAACAAATTAATACACTGCCCATCTTACACCCCAGGGAGTTCTCTCCCAGGTTTGTATAGATAGTGCCTTCAACCAGAGCACAATCTCAATTTTAAAAATAAAATTTGAGCATTAAAAACAAAAGAAAAAACAAGCTTTCAATCAACCTCCCCATTAACTTAGGGGAAAGCCAGTCTTTACAATGCCTTCCAAGCCTTTATCCTGTCCCCAATCCTCTTCCTCCCCTCTGTACACTCACTGATATTGCTCTTGATAGAACTTTCAAACAACTCCCCAAGCACACTTCCACCTGAAATCCCATGTCTTGGATGCTCCCATTGCATGGGCTGCCCACCTCTTGTCTACTTGGCTCACATTCAACCTTGTGCAAGTTCTGATGGAAGGTAGATGATGTTTCAATCTGTTTTCTTTGGCTACAGAAACTAACTGAGGCTTGATACTTTATAAAGAAAAGAATTTTCTTTTCTGTGAATTAGTTTACAGCTTTGGAGGCTCAAGAGCATGGTGTAAGTGCCTTGGTGAGGGCCCTCCTGGCTTCATCACAATGTGGCAGAAAGGCAACCCATTCTCTCAAAAACTCATTCACTCTGTAAGACCATCATTAATTCCTTCCAAGGACCCTGTCACCATAACCCAATACCTTACACTAGGCCTCACCTACTAAAGTTTACATCACCATAACACTGCCACGTTGAAGAACAGTTTAGGACATATAAACCCTTGGGGGACACACTCAAATTGTTTCCAAACCATTGATGATGGCTTTTGTGGTAGTAATTAGAAATCTTAGTATGTGAACTTGTTTTATATCATGTATACAAAGACAAAAATTTATATTCATGAAATTTATCCTATTTAGTGTTCATTTCTGAGTTTTGAAAAATGCATCTAGTCTTATAATCACCACCATGATTAAGATGTAAAATAGTGGGGCTGGGGTTGTGGCTCAGTGGTAGCAAGCTCGCCTAGCATGTGTGGGGTCCTGGGTTCGATACTCAGCACCACATAAAAATAAAAGCATTGTGTCCACCTACAACTACATATATATATAAAGATGTAAAACAGTTTCATCTCTCCAAACAAAATCTCTCATGCTCCTTTGTATCACCCTATTCCTATAATCTACTTGCCCTGGCAACCACAGATCAATGCTTAGAAACCAATATATAATACATAAAAAATGAGTTGGTTATATGCAAATATTCTTCAATTTTATATAAGAGACTTGAGCATCCATGGAGTTTGATATCTGCAGAGAGGAAACCCCACCCAAGGCAAGTGGTCCAGGTATAATGTGGGAGTGTTGTGCTACTGGGAGCAAGGGTCCCTGAGGAAAATGGACTGATTGTAAAGCTGACATACTCAAGGGTGAGCCCCAGCTTCCTTTCCTATTCAGGCTCCCAGCATGCTGGCAGCTAGATATCTAAGCATCAGGGAGAAGACTTGAGGGTTATTCTCTGATGAGAGGAAGAGTCTGCCTGATAAAAGAAGAGAAATCTAAAGGTACTTTCATTTTTAAAATTTCTTGCAAGAAATGGACAGGCATTCCATCAGTACTCCTACAATGCTTTCCATAGTTGACAAGCCCTATCCCAATACCAGAGAATCCAGTCACCTTCCTAGTGCTTCATTCTTGAAAACAAACATACAAGCTGAAGATTGCACTTTGGTAGCAAGCAATCAGTGATAAGGAATCCAAAATAATTAACCAAGTATGAGGGTTGAAAACTGAAGGAAACTGAAATATGACCCCAAAATATGCTTTTTTGACATAAATATTTTTGAACCAAAGAAAAGGCTTTCTGCCCTCCCCAATTTGCCTAACAGGTGCATATAAATTTAAAAAAGTATTACTCCTCCCCTCTCTCTAAGGAAAACAGAAATCGATTACAAGAGACAGCACCAGAGAAAACTGCAAACAAATGTACTACATTACTTTACTCCCATATGTAAACCATCTCACAATTTCCTGCCTCTGAAAGTCAAGAACTGCTTTCCTTTATCTTGTCACTTTCCTAAAATGAATTGTTCTTCTTGAAGATGTTATACAAGCCTTTAAACCACTGCACTGAATTACCTCTCATTTAAGTTTTTCCTGCATGATCTGCTCTGCAGGCATTAATAAACTTGCTTGTTTTCTCTTGTTAACTCATCTTTTGTCACAAGGGTCTGTTCCAACTGTGAACTTATGAGGGTGGAGGAAAAATTATATTTCCTCTATGACAATGCCTCTTAAAGCCAAGCAAACAAAATTAATCAATAATTAATTTTTAATAAGAATATGGAAAAAATAAACTTTTTCTCTACACACTCACACCAACACTTCTGGTTTACAGACGTGTGAATTTTCTACACCAAACATTCTTCAGTTTGCTAGGGACAGCACCTGGGTATCCTATAATTCAACTCAATTTTTATACTGTTTGCATGGAGTTAGTGTCAGATCCCACAGTTTGAGTTCGGCATCACAAAACTGCTCCCACTTTGGATGCTGTTATGGTTTGGATCTTGAATGCGCCCCACAGGCCCATGTGCTGAAGCCTTAGCTGTGAACCTCTAGGAGGTGTGACAAGTGGAAGCAAGTTGGTCATTGGCGGTATGCATTTAAGGTAATATTGGAGCCCCAGCCCCTTCCTCTCTATTTCCCAACTGCCATGAGGTAAACAGACCTGCTCTGTCACATGCAGATGTTCATCATGATGTTCTGCCTCACCACAGGCAAAAAAAAAAAAATAGAAGAACAACATAGGCTGAAACTTATGAAGCTGTGACCCAGCTAAACTTTTCATCCTCATCAGTTGTTTATCTCAGGTATTTTGCCACAAGACCAAAAGCTAACTGTTATCCTATCCTAATCTTGTACTGCCAAGGTGACCTAGTCACCCTAATCTTCCTTTTCTTTGAGGACAGGATGCCTGAAAGTCAGAAGTTCCCTTCAGTTGGGCTTGGCTGAAACTGGTTGAATCTAAGATGACTGCAACAGTAACCACCAGACAACATCTAGCTTCATTATAATCCCATATACATGCTCAATGACACATTCCCCAGGACTCTGACAGTTGGGAATTCCCATGACAATGACTGGAAGAAACCATGAAAGAAGCAAAAAGAGGTAGCACCTGAATTCCCATGAAATCCCAATGTGTGATATGATGATAACAGTTTCTAGGTTACTTCTCAGGGACCTGAAGGCCACTTTTACTGAAAGCACTAACTCTTTGCTTAGGCCTGCAGATGTCTGTTGGGTAACTACAATAGGATGAAAGTTTATTCATCTGCTTTCATATCATATCTGTCCCCTTACTGCTTTAACTTTTGGGTCAGATTCTACCTACTTTGCAAGTTGGTGCGTTGATTGCCCATTGGGGCTGATATGTGTTTTTTCCTACCCCACCCACCCTTAAGCTCTTTCAGCAGCGATAGCAACCCAAGAACCTAAAGTTTTTCAGCCCTATAATAAGCCCTATCATAAGTAAAGCCACAAGGCCAGGATGTTTGCTCAGGATGTTGGTGCCAGCTGCTAGAGTAACTCCACAGTTCCTAGGGTAAGTTGACCATAACCAAACAGTGAGCCAAGTTTCACACAAGAAGAAACATCTTTTGGAACCAAACCCCCAATCAATGGAGAATTACCATACTTTAACCTATTCCAGAAAACTGATAAAAGGTTATATCTCCCTTTGTTCAAGAAATAGCTTGATTTCCCTCCTGATCAGTTCTGTCTGCCTTCCACTAAAGCTCCAGTCAAAGCTTTGCCTGTGCATACGTTTGCTCTCTCTTCACTGTTTCATTTCTGCCATCAACAAATCAGAAGTTCCCATCTCCAGGAACTTCCTGTGTATTACTTTGCAATTTCTCATATATCTATAATCATTTCTGGATTTTAAATTTTCTAAAATTCGGTTATAGATGTTTTGACATATTTTCCTGCAAAGTCATAATATCATGACTGTATTAAAAATTAATATAGTCCTAAATATCTTTGTCCTAAAATATCTAATATCCCCTCCATAGTCAAATCTCTGTAACTGTCCTCAAAATGACTTTCCTTTATTAAGGTCATTGCTTTTTTGTTTTTTGTTTATAAACAAAATCTAAATCCAGACCATGCATTATAGTTATCTAGTTACTCGTTACATCTCTTTAGTCTCTTTTAACTTACAAATGCTTGCCTCTTTTCTTTCATGATATTCACTTGTCAGAATCGAATCCAGTTTTCTTTTCTCCAGCATCCCACAGTCTGAGTTGGGGTAATAATTTTCCTATAGCCCCTGTGTTTCCTAAAAACTGAGGCTGAAGTCCTCATAAATTGTGGGATGCTTCTTGTTACACCCTCTAGGAGACACAAGTTGCCCACAGTTAGAGAATCCAGGCTTGACTTCCTCATCAGAGGAAACATCCAACTCTATCCAATGGAAATGTCCATGCTTCCTTTTTCACTAGAGTTTGTGGGGTGACACTTGGTTACTGATAACCACTCAATGCTTTCAGCACCCATTTAGATCTCAGCCTTAAATGCTACACTGTCATAAGTCACTATTCTTTGGTGAATTGGCTGAAATAAAACTTTGCCCAATTTTAATAAATAAAATTCATTAATGTACTGTTTTCAACACAACAAAAATATTTAGTCTGGTTAGAGACTAAATTGAATAGGTTTGTCCTGACCAAAAATCAGAAAATTTATAATCATTGCAATGAATTTAAACATCCATGAGCTTATAATACTAACAAACTAAAATTGAATGATGCTTATATATTGACTCATTATTTTGATAGTTGGTAAATAAAAGGGAAAAACTCAAATATTTAACCTATTTTTACTATTCTAATAGTGCTTCAAGGTGACTAAATCATAGGAGGGAGGAGGATTTTTTATATTAAGTTTCTAGCTAATGAGTGCAGGAGGAATACTAGAAGTAAAATGTCCGCATTTTGCATTCCATAATGAACAAATGGATTGGACAGTGAGCATACATCACAAGAATGAAACTTAGGCCTGGGGTTGAGGCTCTGGTGGAGCACTTGCCTCACATGTGTGAGGCACTGGGTTCAATCCTCAGCACCACATTACAAAATGAACAAAATAAAGTCATTAAAAAAAAGAAGGAATGCAGCTTAGAATGAGGTGGAAGGGTCTCTGTGTCTTAATGGCCTCTGTCTCCCTCCCTTCATGGGCTTCTCCCATTTTACCAGACCACGTCACAACCACAGAGGCCTTCTGTATGCATGGAGAGACCTTTCATTTCATTCTGACTGATACTCCTCATCTCCCAACACCCTTGAGTCTTCCTAAGATCCTTTCCACCAAAGTTTCAGGGTCTTCCTCAGGTCAGAATACACAGGTTCCTAGTCTTCAGTTCACATCCAAGCTCATTTGGTTTTGTGTTTCTTTGTCAAACTTGGAAGCTGAGAAGAGCATTTCTGTGCACAACAGATCACAGTCCTTGTTCTGCTTTATCATCAGAAGTCCTGTTAGTTTCTGGCAGAGAGAGGTCTTTGCAGTATTAAGCAATGGACCCTGACAATTGGGAACTCCACCCTTTCCACTACCTTTCCTCTCTATTTCAGATTCAGAAAGTTCCCCAAACTTCCCCTTCCCATGCTTCAAGCTTTCCCTTCCATGCCACTCTTGTTTGCTGGATATAATCAGCAGCTTCACATGCCAAGTATCAGAAGGGGTGTGAATGTGTGCAAGAAAGACAGACAGAAAGACAAAGAGAGATGAAGAGATAGAGACAAAGAAAGAAGATGGCTAGTCATGGGTGTGAAAGAGAGTGTCTGGTTTGGTTCTCCCATCTTAGGGAATCACAATGATCCCAGCCACCTATTGGGATCCTAGAATGTCCAGGTCTTTGGAATCCAAGGATTCGCTCAGTAATGCATTCATTCACTCATTAATTTATTTTCTAAACTCTCTTGTCGCCTAGTGTTTATCAGACTTGTAACAGATCCTACCCCCTGGGAATTTACAGACTAGTGAATGATGATAAATAAAACCAAGCTGTGTGGCTGGTGCTAAATATAGTTGGGAAAACAAGCTGTTTGCACATTGGAGGAAGTTAATAACTGCATAAAGAGGTGAGGAAAGTCTTGCCCAAGGAGGGAGAGTTAAAACCACTGTCAAACCCTTATAGCAGCCAGCTGGGAGGACACTGCCCAAGGACAGGAAGTCCAACAAGTAAACAGCCTGAGCAAAGGTTTGAAGGCAACTAAGTGAATCAAATCAAGGGCCTGATCAGTTGTAGTTGGCTTAACATGGCAGAAATTAACAGTAGAGGGATATATAAGTAACAGGACTGAGCAGAAATCTGAGTGGGCCTTCAAAGGCTGTGTCATAACAACATGTATGAATTTTGTACCTTCAACCAGTGCTGTCTTTTCACAACTTGTATGTGGCTGTTGAGATGAGCCATAAGGGTAAAACACATACTGGGTTTCAAGTACAGTACAAAAAACAATAGTTTAAAGGATCTCATGACTACTTTTCATATTGATTGCATGTCAAAATGATACTAAATAAAATACATAATTAGAAATCATTTCACTGAAACAAAAAGCACTTCTGAGAACTCAAAGAAAAAAAACTTATTTTTATGTAGACCCCCAAGCCCCACTCCCCCCGTCCCCTGCGCCTGCCCCACAACACACACTGGATATAAAGTTCAAAAAATTTCCAAAATCTTTGTTCAGAGGAAGACTTCTTCCTGCAGCAGTCAATAAACCTACTTCTTGAAAATTTAAAAAAAAAGAATTTCTCCTGCTCTTTTTCACTTCTTTATTTTTTAAGGGATGGGTATGGGAATAGGAAGACAGTAGAGTGAATTGGACATAAATTTCTTATGTTCATATATGAACACATGACCAGTGTAACTCCACATCATGTATAACCACAAGAATGGGAAGTTATACTCCATGTATATATAATAGTCAAAATACAATCTATTCTCATGTATAACTAAAAAGAACAAATTTTTTAAAAAGAAAAGAAAAAAGAGATGGGGTCTCACTATGTTGCCCAGATTGGTCCTTAGCTCAAACAATCCTCTTTCCTCAGCCTCTCAAGTAGCTGGGAGTACAGGTACATACTACTATCCCTGAATACTTTTCTTTTTATGTAGCCACCAGTAAACTGGAAATTACAGATGGCTTGCTCATGTGTCTTAGAGCATGGAAGGCAATCAAGGGTTTAAAGGGAGTGCAAGCAAGTTTGGAACTAGGTAAAATGAAAAGGGAGTAAGGTTATAGGCTGTAGCAGAGCCACAGGCAGGAAGCCAGATGATGGTCAAGGTGAGAAATGATGGTCAGATAAAAGGAAAGAATTGGACCAGAGGGAAGGACAGGTCTGGTAACTGATGAATTGGACCAGAGGGAAGGACAGGTCTGGTAACTGATGAGGAAATGATACTATTATGTTGTTGAGTACCCATGACAGTTAAGCCCATTTTAAGCACTTTATGTGAACTAATCAGTGCCATCATTATCTCCTTTACACAAAACATTGGAAGTGGTAGCCTAGGCTTCAAGGCCAACCACAGCCAAGACCTACATTTATCTGGCCTGACGCCCAAGTCTAGGACTCCATCTTCCATTGAGCTAGTGGGGCAGGAATGACAAGATGATAGAGAAGCCCAACCTTACTTCCTGCTTTTGGATTTCTTGTCAAGACATGGAACCTTAGAATCATGAAGAATGAAAGCAAAAATAGGGGGCAGGTGATAAGCAAAAGACAGAGTTCTTTGGGCACCAACTAACTGGCCTATAAAAATATGGAGTTGGAAATCTGTGCTAGGGGGCAAACTCCAGATGCAGGAAGAACTTGGTACATTTGAGGAAGTGGGAGCCAAAGGGACCATTATTTTACCAAAAAGAGAGAGAGAAAGATACTGACTCACTGGCCACAGGGGAAAGGGTTAATATTGATGTGCGTCCACCTGTCTTGGGGGACCCCTTTTTAGCAGTGGTAAATGGACATTCTCAGCCAAGTTTGGAATCACAAGTAAATGGTTTGCCTGGCACCTCCCAAAGATGAGGCATGTCCATACATTGTGGACACACCCTATGTACAGGGTCCCCCTCTGTGGGCCACTTTCTAACCTACCACCTGGGAGCTCAGGGCACCATGCTGTGGACCAGGGCTGCAAGAACCCTCCCATTCCACCTTTTTCCAAAACACCCAGGGTGACCTCCGTGAGACCATGATCCTTGTGCCTCTCGTTCTCTCCGTGGGCCCAGGAGCTCAGGATCCCAGGACCATCATACAGAAAGTTAGGAAGGACCTTGATGGCTCCACCAAGTGCAGCTTGATGGAAATATGGAGGCAGGAGTTTGAGTGTTTCCCTATGACCTGAGGGCTACATCCAGGCAAGTCCCAATTATTTCTATAAATTAAATGTACTAGGAACGTAGCCATACCCATTTGTTCAGTCTGTGAATGCTTTCTTACTGCAAGGGAAAAACTGAATCATTTCAACAGACAGTATAACTGAAATGCCAAAAGTTATTATCCTGCTATTTAGAGAAAATGTTTGCTGACCCCTGCCATGCACCCCGTGCAGAAGAATACATGTGTTTCTCTCATCTAAGTGGCCAATTTTTTCCACTGTGGGAACGTTTAGCAATGTCTGGAGGCATTTTGGATTGTTACAAATGTGGGAGGAGATATCTGGTGTGTTCTGGCATCTGGCAACTTAACATCGTATAATACACAGGACAGCCCCTCAACAAAAATTTGTCCAACCTAAAATGTTAACAGTACTAAGGTGGATCTGGCCCCTCTAGCATGGTGGTCAGCCTCCTGGCACTGCAGGCACCAGCCATGGTTCTGGCCAGTGGTTTGTAAGTTGGCAACTGAGGTTTGTAAGTTGGCAACTGAGGTTTTTGAGGTGACCCTGGTCCTGATGGCTATGGCAGGAGCCCGGGCAGTGGTCAATCTCCCTCCCACCATGCTGCAAGTGGCAGGGGCCAGAGGGCCCACTGCCCTCCACGACTTCTATTGACTGTGCTCCTTCTTGGCTGGAGGTATTGCTGGATGCTGTGCCAAAACCACAGTTGCTCCTTTGGACTGAGTAAAGGCTTTATTACAAGCTCACAATCATGATTACTAGCATTTAAGATATTGCTATCTTCCAAGCTAAAATCTTGGAATCATGGAAGAATATTTTCTACATTGCTTGCTGTTCCCCAAAAGGAAGGACACCTCAGATTAAATGAAAGAAATGTTGCAATGATGATTCAAATTTTTCCCTATGGTCATGATCACAGATTAATGGCTGCATCCATCACTGGTATAACAGCAGTTATCTATATCTATACTCACCCTCTGGACTGGTTGGAGTATACCTCACTTCTCAGTTGATAGATGAACACACCTCTATAAGAATCATTCATGCATTCAAAATAATTTAGGCAAAGGTAGTTTCCTTTGATTTTACAGAGGCTGATGCCCACTATATTAGGAATGGCTCCATTTGCAGGTGTTTCATTTTTTACTTTTGGTACCTTAAAGAGTGTTGGGCTTTCCAATGCTCTTACCCTTCTTGGCAGATTTTCATCAGACAATCCTGAAGTCTTGGTTTCAAAAACTCACATTAACTTCCATTGTGGTGATGTTGCTGGAGCAACAGCTCAGACAATATCATACCCATTTGATGTAACTGTTCAGAGAATGTAACCAGGAGTTTGAAAAGTGTCTTACCATAGGAGACTATGTAAGTATGTCTGCGGTCACCATGGAATTTATAAAGGATTATGTCGTGATTTATCTCTTTTTTTTGTGGTTTTTAACCTGATGTCCAGCTGAGGGTACTGATTTTATTGTTTGTTTTATTTGGTTATACATGACAGCAGAATGCATTTGGATTTCCTGTACACAAATGGAGTACAACTTTTCAATAATCTGGTTGTATACTATGAGGATCACACACTTCATGTAATCATACATGTACATAGGGTAATGGTGTCTGTCTCAGTCCACAATCATTCCTTCCCCCATCCACTCCCCTACCCTCAGTTCCCTCTACACAATCCAATGTTCATCATTTCTTCCCATAACCCTCCTCCCTGGTAATGTATCAGCATCCACTTATCAAAGAAAATTTTTGGCCTTTGTTTTTTGGGGATTGGCTTATTTCACTTAGCATGATATTCTCTAACTCCATCTATTTACCTGCAAATGCCATAATTTTATTCTTATTTATGGCTGAATAATATCCTATTTTGTCTACATATTGCATTTTCTTTATCCATTCATCTGTTGAAGGACATCTAGGTTGGTACCACAATATAACTATTGTGAAATAAGCAGCTGTAAACATTGATGTGACTGAGTCACTGTAGTATGCTGATTTTAAGTCCTTTGGGTATAAACCAAGGAGTGGGATAGCTGGGTCAAATGGTGGGTCCATTCCTAATTTTCTGAGGAATCTTCATAGGGCTTTCCAGAGTGGCTTCACCAATCTGCAATCCCCACCTGCATTGTATGAGTGTTCCATTTTCCCCATATCCTCACCAACACTTGTTGTGGAAGGGAGGGGTGGGGTCGGGGTTGGGGGGTAAAAATAATAACAGAAAGTGTGAGAGATACCATTGCCCTGTGTACATGCATGAATGCACAGATGGTGTGATTTATCTCTTAATTACATTCAGCGCATTCCCTCTCAAGCAGTGGTTTTACAACATATGAACTTATGAAGAAGCTTTTTTATCTCAACTAAAACAAATTGTGGTTTATAGTTTCTTTTCCTTAATAAACTCTCAGAGAGAAAAATAAAAATAGGGTGTTACTTTCATTGTGAAACAAACATTACTTGAAGGAGGGTATTTACCTGTCACTGGTATTGGTTCTTGATTTTTTAAATTCACAAATCAAAAGTACTTTCTGATGCCAAACATCATACCTTTGAACATTGAAAAAATATTCCTAAGATGATGATGGCTAATAATAATCAGGCTGTTTGAGAACATTTTAAGGTGTTATTTGGAAGCGAAACTAACCTAAAATGGAGTTTAAAGGTTGCCAATAGATTTATCATACTGTTCCAAACTTCCTTCTTCTTCTTCTTCTTTTTTCCTTTTGCAGTGCTGGGGTCAAATCCAGCACTTCACACATACCAGGCAAGAGTTCCACCCCTAAGCTAAGTGCCCACCCTCCTGTTCAAAATTTTTGATTGAAATCATAATTTGGCGTTGGGGGGGCAGTGCTGGGGATTGAACCCAGGGCCTTGCATGTGCTGAGCATGCACTCAAGAACTGAATGATACTCCAAGCCTATAGTCATGATTTTGCAAAAACTCTTAATGTTTTGTTAATATTATTAAAATAAGCAGGCTTGATTATATTGCAGCAGAACAACAAGAACTAAATTTTTTAAGTTCTATAAAATATAACCAGCATCGAAGTATAATATTTCTCTTCTCATAATTCTGCTTCAATGGCTAAAAGAACATTTTTTATTTTTTCTTCATTTTTTAGTAAAATGAATGTTGTATTTAAAAGTAGAGACTTGCCAGGCACAGTGGCACACACCTGTAACCCCAGCAGCGAATGAGGCTAAGGTGGGAGGATCATAAGTTCAAAGCCAGAGTCAGCAATCCAGTGAGACTTTCTCTCAAAATATAAAAAGGGCTGGGTATGTAGCTCCATGCTTAAGGGCCCCTGAGTTCAATCCTCAGTATCAAAAAAAGTAGGGACTCAAGCTGGGTTTCCTGGCATACCCCTGTAATCCCAGTGGCCAAAAAAATAAGTGAAAAGAATCATCAGGTTTTTGTCAAATGTTATGACCAGGCACCATGATTTACATGTGCTTTTAAAATCCAGTGTTTCCCAAAGGCAGTAATAATAAAGCCTGAATATCTTTGCTCTCAAAAAGAGTAGTACTATACATATAGTCTTATTAGATCATTGGATATCTACTAGAAAATTTATTTAAGTGGACTGTGAACTATACATTAATGTAGATGTGAGTATCAAAGAATGTGCCTAAGGTATAATGTCATGATGATACATCAAGTAGTTCATTCTTTCAGTAAAGAAATTGTAGTACATTGCTGATTGTTTCCTCTGCTGAGAAAAAGCTTTTTAGTTTGATTCTATCCCAATCATTGATTCTAATTACATCTTCCCCCCCCCATTTGGCTTTAGTACAATTTTGATTTTTTTTTCTTAAAGGATCCTATATATTTCCTCGTTAAGTTTCCTGCTTATAAATAGGATCTTCTTACCCCATTACTTTTTCTAACCAATTATTTCTATTCATAAAGGACAGCTTTTTCACCTGGTTATCTTTATCATGTATTTAGCTATCTTACTGAACTCATTGGATTTAATAAATTTTCAGTTGGTTTTCTTGGGGCTTTTGCAATGCCATCTACTCAATAATAATGAGAGTTCTTTTTTCAAAATGGTAACTCTTATTTCTTTCTCCCATTGTACTGGATTAGCTAGAACTTCCAGAATTATACAAAAAAAATAATAATAATACAGTTGCCATCCTTGTTCCCATTAGAAAATGCTTCTTTAAACATAAAGCTGATTGTTAGATTGAAATATTTTTGTTAAAAAAGCATTCTAAATCTTATATTTTTTGAAGATCAGTGATATGCTCTGAATTGATTTTTCTCTATTTTATTATTTATCTTATCTGACTGAGCTATATCAACTCATTTTTCTAATTTTAAATTATGCCTTTATTTCCAGAATAAGTTCTGTTTGATTGTGGCAGACTGCTCTTTGAAAGTGCTATTGAGGGCCGGGGTTGTAGCTCAGTGACAGGGTGCTTGCCTAGCATGTGTGAGGCACTGGGTTCAGTTCTTAGCACCATACAAATAAAAATAAATAAATAAATAAATAAATAAATAAATATTTTTTAAAAAGAAATTGTAGTACAATATAAAGTTAAGTAAAAACAAGATCTGATCTGATCTATGAAACCAACCTAGGTGCCTTTCAACAGATGAATGGATAAATTATATACACAATGGAATATTACTCAGTCATAAAGAAGAATGAAATTGTGGCATTTGCTGGTAAATGGATGGAGCTGGAGAATATTATGCTAAGTGAAATAAACCAAAAACCAAATGTGTGGATGTTATCTTTTATATTAAGAAAAGTTTTAAATATAATAATGCCATTAATTATGTTTAGATCACTTTTATGTTTTATTATAAGCATAACAGAAACGGGTAGGGAACAATTAAAATTCTATATTTAGAAATAGTGATTTGTAAAATCAATGTGATTTTTAAGACATTAGAAAAGTTGAAAGTGTTATTTCTGCATCAATTTTTATTTTTTGCATAAAATATTTCTTGTCATACTTTGGTAAAAATTTGATTGAACTGGCTTCATTTTCTAGATCTTTATTTTAAAAGTAAATATGTAACTTTGTATGGTATGGTAAAAATATGTTTCCTAAACTATTTTGTATATTTTCACTTTGGGGCCACACTGTAGGTAACAGTTGTCATGAAATCTTGAGATAATTTAAATGTATAAAATAAGTATGTCCATTGCTGGTAGGACTGCAGATTGGTGCAACCACTCTGGAAAGTAGTATGAAGATTCCTCAGAAAACCTGGAATGGAACTATCATTTGACCCAGCTATCCTATTACTTGGTTTACACCCAAAAGACTGAAAATTGGCACACTATAGTGACACAACATAGCAGTTCAATTCGCAATAGCTAAACTATGGAACCAACCTAGGTGCTCTTCAACAGATGAATGGATAAAGAAACTGTGGTATATACACACAGTAGCCATAAAGAAGAATGAAATTATGGCATTTGCCAGTAAATGGATGGAGCTGGAGAATATCATGCTAAGTGAAATAAGTCAATCCAAAAAAAAAAAAAAAAAACCCAAAGGCCAAATGTTTTCTCTGATATGTGGATGCTAATTCAAAATAAGGGGAAGAATAGAGGTACTTTGGATTAGACAGGGGATTGAAGGGAGGGGATGGGGGGAGGGGGTAGGAATGATAGTAGAATGAATTGGACATTATTACCCTATGTGTATATATGACTATACGACCAGTGTAACTCTACATCATGTACAACCAGAAAAATGAGACACATTTATGTATCAGGTGTCAAAATGCATTCTACTGTCATGTATAACTAATTAGAACAAACAAAAAATTAAAAAATGTCAGTTATGTTATCAATAAAAGGAAACTGCAAATATTTTTAAGTAAAAAAATGCATTCTGTTATAGAATTCACAGGATATTGAAAATTTAAAAAAAAAACATTACCAAGGTAGGAAGCCTGCTCTAGCCCTATTATTTGGCTCCTGTTGTCCTCCCCAAGGGTCCAATAAAAAGTTTTTTCTTAACCACGTTCACCTCATAACTCCTAGGCATAATCAACTGACAATAGAGGGTCCTGTACTTGGCAAGGATGTTCCTGCTCCAAGGCTCTTCTGTCAGTCTCCTGTCTCCCATGACCCTCAAGAGTAGAGGCTCAGGTGAACACTGGCCACAGTGCCTCAACCAAGTAGACCATGTTGGTTAGTTTCCTGGAACCTGTAACTTAAGTTAGTTAGATTCATCCCATGAGATCATGCAATCAGACCAAACCCAGCAAAATAACTTCGAAAACACAAACAGTTTTAATTCTGTAATCCAGCCTCCAATGGGATTTACAGCAATACTGCTAAACACTAAGGAGCTTACTGTCTCTCTCTCCTGGGCTCTGTGCTGCCCCATGCTTCCACCCTCCTCTTTCCCACACCAGCCTCTCTGAGTGAAACCCTGTCTTCAATTCAAGGCAGGCATGTCCTGGGGTACCTGAAACCCTGAAGCAGCAGGATCCTTTTCTTCCCTGATCTCCCTCTCCATCTTTTCCCTCTCCATGCTTTGGGCACCCACAGCACAGTAATACATTGCTTCATCCTCAGACTGCAGTTTGGAGATGCTCAAATACCCCCGGTTCCTGGCCACATCTTTGGATCCAGAGAAGCGAGGGGGGACCTTGGGACCCCGGTGCTGGTCTGAGTGTGAGAAATATCTTAGCAAGAACCTTGGAGGGTTGCCCAGTCTCTGTTGGTACCAGAAGATGCTATAAACACCAATGTTATAGTTGCTGCTCAGGGTGCAGGTAAGGCGGATTGTGGTTCCAAGAGATGAGGACATGGATGGTGGCTGATGCAGCACAGGCTGAGGAACACAACCTGCGAACACAGAACATGTGTGTTATCCCACTGAAGCAGGGCAAAGTAAGAGAAGGAGCAGAAAGCTTTGGGTGCTGGGAGTTCCCTCACCTGTGCAGTAGGCTAATAGCATGAGCAGGACAGGAATCCAGGACATGGTGCAGACCCGCAGAGCTGTACTTCCCGAGGCACGGCTATTGGGGCCTTTGGAGGATGAGCCAGCACCTTCCTCCCTGCTCCAGGGGGAGGAGCCATTGTAACCCCAGTTCCTACTCACTACCATCCCAGAGTTTCTTGGGTGTGCACTGTCAGTTAAAAGAATGGTCCCATGGCAGGCTTTGTGGCTCTGGCCTTGCCATGTGGAAGGGTTTGGGGAGGAAGCACCTGCTGAAAGGTCACAGATCAGTGCCCAGGAGGCTGGCTGGTGAACTCAGGTCCCTGAGGGAGAGTGACATCAATTTCCCCTGAGGAAGCTAAGACACATGGAAATAAGTTTCTCATCCAAATGTAAATACCTGGTGAAATGGAGAGACCACATCCTCAGGGTAGTGAAAACACCTGCTTCCTACAGCACAAAATGTTGGGGACCCTGAAGACAGTGGGATGCTCTGTGCCTTGCCAAAACTCAGTAGCACCTTTAACCTGGCTCCTTTCCCTCTTAGAACAAAGTGGAATGGTTGGACTTCAAGAGAAACGCACCAGGTGACCCAGCATCATTCCTTTCCCTGCTCTCAGCTCACTAAGGAGACTCACTTTGGCCCTATTATTGACTAAACTACATCTCCCAAATTCACACATTGAAGCCATAACCCCCACTAGGGTTATATTTGGAGATAAGGCTTTTAAGGAAGTAATTATGGTTAAATGAAACCATAGGATGGGGCCCTGGTCCAGTACATCTGGTGTCCCCATAAAAATGGGAAATTTGAACTCAGAGACAGGGACGATGGAAAGTGATGTAGAGAGGAGAAGGTCATCTTCAAGCCAAGAGAAAAATCTGGAACATATCTTCCTTCAGAACCCTCATAAGGAATCAACCCTGCCAATAATTTGATTTTGGACTTCTGGCCTTTAGAACTGTGACACAATTAATTTTTGTTGTTTAAGCCACCTAGTCAATGGAACTTTGTCACTTAGGTCCTGGGAAACAAATACAGAAGTTTCTTAATTCGTTTGGGCTGCTACAACAAAATACCATAGGTTGGGTAGCTTGTAAATAATAGAAATTTCTTACAGATCTCCAATCTTGGGGGAGAAAGTCTAATATCAAGGCACTGGTAGATCTGGTGTCTGGCAAGGACCCATTTCTTGGTTCAGAGTAGATTGTCTTCTCACTACAACCTCATGTGGTGGAGAGGCAAGGGACCTCTCTTGGGCCTCTTTTCTAAAAAGCACCAAACCCAATCATAAAGGTTCTGCCCCATAACTAACCATCTCCAAAAGGCCCTCCTAGTGCCACAGTGGAGGTAAGGATTTCAACACAGGAATTTGGGGAGACATAAAATTCAAAGCATAGCCAGAAGTAATTCTAAGATGGCCCCAGAAGTTTTCATGTCCCTTGGGCTCATTCTTCCACCAAAAGCTGAAGTCTGTTTTTCTCCTTAAATCTGCATAGCTCTGTGACTATGGGTGAAGTAAACTTACGTGCACCAGATGGGACTGAGAAGCTGGGTGAGCACCAGTCCTCCTTTTCTCATAAATACTTGACTAAGTAAATTTACTTTTCCATCAGATGAGCCCTGTAGAACCTTGAGCATCCCCTTGTTCTTTATTTCCCTGACAAGGAGTAGACCTCACTCAAATTGGTCAGCTAGGCTGACTCCAGGGGATGTGTCTTGCTTCCTGCTACCTCTCTGGCCAACAGCAAAATCTGCTCTGGTGAGGGGTGGGGAGAACTACTGCAGATACAGGGCATCTTGACCACCCCTTGTCCAGTCACAGTTGCAGTCATAAAAATGACCTGTCACTCTTCCCTCCTCAGCACATGCTGGGCAATGGGAAACTGACCAGTGAGTGCTAATCCTTAAAGAGGAGAAAGGAAGCTTCGCTCATTCATGCATTCGTTCCCTCGTCCAGTAGTTCATCCATATGTTGTGCATGTATTTGTGAAAAAGAAGTAGCACCTCCCCGAGCAGCCAGTCCTTGGGAATCAGGGCCGGAGACAGCTCCGCTTGTGAGCACCAGCACTACTGAATCCCCACAATCGGTTCCCCCCTCAGTCACTGCCAGAGCTTTTTGATCCTTACAAATCTCAGAGAGAGTAAGTGGTTTCACCTTCACTTTTAGGTATATACATACAGTTTTACTGAGACAAGGAGTAAACTGAGAACCTCCCTTCAACCTTATACAAACCCTGGTCCCAACTTTACTCATATAGACTTAACCCTGGCATCCCAGCACACTTGTACCACATATCTGAAAATGTTGGCTCCCAAAGGCCAGCACATATGCTGGGAAATGGCTTGGCCCTTCCCAGTCCTGCTGGATATGGTTTTGGCCCTCCAAGAACCTGGATTTAGAGGGGGATGCTAGCGCTGCATGGCTATCTCCATCTCTGTTCCTTCAGCTTTGCCCTCAACACCCTGCCTCATGGGACCATCTTCAGAGCATGGCAGTATAATGGAGACAATATATTTCATCATTTTCCCTGGCTATATCCAACTCTTATAAGAAACTACAGATCACCAAGCATGGTGGCACACAGCTGTAATCCCAGAGCCTTGGGAGGCTAAGGCAGTAGAATCACCGAGTTCAAAGCCAGCCTCTGCAATGGTGCGGCACTAAGCGTCTCAGTGAGACCCTTTCTCTAAATAAAATACAAAATAGGAGAAGTGGTTCAGGAGTTGGGTGCCCCTGAGTTTGATTTCTGGTACTAAAAAAATTTTAAAAATAAAAATAAAAAAGTAACTATAGATCAAGAGAAAGTTATTGAGCTCTATGACAGATCTCAAGGTCCTCAAAGACCACAGATATCCAAAAGACCTCTCAATGCTTCTTCCTAATTTATAAATGTCTATAGACTCTAATTTAATTATCTACTGTTTCATGACAAGCCACCCAAAATATTGTCAAAATAGCCATACTACCAAAAGTACTATACAGATTTAATGTCATTCCTATTAAAACTTCAATGTCATTCTTCATAGAAATGGAAAAAACTGTAATGAAATTCATTTGGAAAAATAAGAGACCCACAATAGACAAAGCGATCCTTAGCAAGAAAAGTGAAGCTGGAGAGTTCCAGGTCTGGGAGGCAGACCCAGAGACAGACATCAGGCTCAGCTCAGCACAGAAGAATGAGAGTTCTGCACCCAGGACATTGGCCCAGCGTGCCCCCGTGGGGCCTCCACAGGGTGGCAGGCACAGCCCAAAGGCAGGAGACTCCTGTGCAGGAAGCGTCCCAGAGAACACTTGGTCATCCTCTCCAGGGGGCCCAGCTCAGAGGCCAAGTCTTACTCCACCCTGGCCCCAACCCATGGTCTAGTGCTACTAAAGTCTAGGAGGTGAGATATTGGAAACCTGCAGGGACACCGCAGGTCTATAAAGTGGAAGCTGCAATACCTCAGATTCTCACGGAGAGAAGGGAAGATACATGAGCAACATGAGAAAACAGGGGAAGAAAGTGTCTCAAACAAACCTAGATGCTACATCAACAGAGTCCAATGATAACATGGCAGAAGAAATGTCAGAAAGGGAGTTCAGAATGTACATAATTAAAATGATCAGAGAAGCAAATGATGAGATGAGAGAGAAAATGCAGGAAATGAATGATCACACCAATCAACAGTTAAAAGAACAGACACAGAAAGCAGAAGACCATTTCAATAAAGAGATAGTGATTCTGAAAGAAAAACAAATAGAAATCCTTGAAATGAAGGAAAAAATCAACCAAATTAAAAACTCAATAGACAAGCCAGGCACAGTGGCACACGCCTGTAATCCAAGCGACTAGGGAGGCTGATTCAGGAGGATTGCGAGTTCAAAGCCAGCCTCAGCAACTTAGCGAGGCCCTAAGCAACTCAGTGAGACCCTGTCTCTAAATAAAATACAAAATAGGGCTGGGGATGTGGCTCAGTGGCCAAGTGTCCCTGAGTTCAATCCCTGGTTCCAAAAAAAAAAAAACTCAATAGACAGCATAACCAACAAGCTAGATCACCTGGAAGACAGAACGTCAGACATTGAAGACAAAATATTTAATCTTGAAAACAAAGTTGAACAAACAGAGAAGATGGTAAGAATCCATGAACAAAGCCTACAAGAATTATGGGATATCATGAAAAGACCAAATTTAAGAATTATTGGGATTGAAAGGCACAGAGATACAACCCAAAGGAATGAATAATCTATTCAATCAAATAATGTCAGAAAATTTCCCACATCTGAAGAATGAAATGGAAAATCAAATACAAGAGGCTTACAGGACACCAAATGTACAAAACTACAACAGATCCACACCAAGGCACATTATAATGAAAGTACCTGGCATACAAAATAAAGATAGAATTTTTAAAGGCTGCAAGAGGAAAAAATCAGATTACATTCAGGGGGAAACCAATACAGTTATCAGCAGATTTCTCAACACAGACCCTAAAAGCAAGAAGGGCCTGGAATAACATATTCCAAGCCCTGAAAGACAATGGATGCCAACCAAGAATCTTAGACCCAGCAAAACTCACCTTTAGATTGAAAGATGAAATAAAATCCTTCCATGATAAACAAAAGCTAAAAGAATTTACAAATAGAAAGCCAGCACTACAGGACATTCTCAGCAAAATATTCCATAAGGAAGAAATGGAAAAAAACAATGTAAGCCAGCATAGGGAGGAACTACCCTAAAGGAATAGCCAAATAAAGGAGAAAACAAGTCAAGTTAAAAACCAAAAATAAGCCAAAATGATTGGGAATACAAAAAATATCAAAATAATAACCCAGAATGTTAATGGCCTGAACTCATCAATCAAAAAACATAGACTGGCAGATTGGATTAAAAAGAAAGACCCAACAATATGCTGCCTCCAAGAGATGCATTTCATAGAAAAAGATACTCACAGACTAAAGGTAAAAGGATGAGAAAAAACATACCATGCACACAGACTCAGTAAAAAAGCAGGGGTTTCCATCCTCATATCAGATAAAGTAGACTTCAAGCCAAAATTAGTTAGACAGGATAAAGAAGGATATTTCATTCTCCTTAAGGGAAGCATAAATCAGCAAGACATAACAATCATAAATATTTATGCCCCAAACAATTGTACATCCATGTATGTCAACCAAATCCTTCTCAATTCCAGGAACCAAATAGACCACAACACAATAATACTGGGTGATTTTAACACATTCTTCTCACCATTAGACAGATCTTCCAGCAAAAACTGAACAAAGAAACCATAGAACTCAATAACACAATTGCTAACTTAGACGTAACAGACATATATAGAATATTCCATCCATCAAGAAGCGAATACACTTTCTTCTCAGCAGTTCATGGGTCCTTCTCTAAAATAGACCATATGGTATGCCACAAAGCTACTCTTAGCAAATACAAAAACATAGAGATACTACCTTGTATACTATCAGATCATAATGGAATGAAATTAGATATCAATGATAAAGTTAAAAACAGAAACTACTCCAAGACCTGGAGATTAAATAATATGCTATTGGATGATGCATGGATAACAGAAGACATTAGGGGGGAAGTTAAAAGATTCTTAGAGGTCAACAAGAACAAAGATACAACATGTCAAAATCTCTGGGATACTATGAAAGCAGTGCTAAGAGGAAAATTCATTGCATGGAGCACATTTAATAAAAGAATGAAAAGTCAACAAATCAATGACCTCACATTACAGCTCAAAGCCCTAGAAAAAGAGGAACAGATCATCACCAAAAGTAGTAGAAGACAGGAAATAATCAAAATCAGAGCTGAAATCAATGAAATTGAAACAAAAGAAACAATTCAAAAAATTGACAAAACAAAAAGTTGGTTCTTTGAAAAAATAAACAACATTGATAAACCCTTAGCCATGCTAACAAAGAGAAGGAGAGAGAAACTCCAAATTACTAAAATTCTTGATGGAAATGGAAATATTACAACAGACACAATTGAAATACAAAACATAATAAGAAGCTACTTTGAAAATTTATACTCCAACAAAATAGAAAACCTGGAAGACATCAACAGATTCCTAGAGGCATATGAGCCACCCAAACTGAATCTGGAGGACATACATAACTTAAATAGATCAATCTCAATAAATGAAATAGAAGATGTCATCAAAAGCCTACCAACAAATAAAAGTCCAGGACCAGATGGATTCACAGCCAAATTCTACAAAGACCTTCAAAGAAGAGCTCATTCCAATACTCCTCAAAGTATTCCATGAACTAGAGGAGGAGGGAACCCTTCCAAATTCATTCTATGAAGCTAATATCACTCTGATATCAAAACCAGAGAAAGACACCCTGAGGAAAGAAAATTTCAGACCAATATCCCTAATTAACATAGATGCAAAAATTCTTAACAAAATTTTAGCAAATCGCATACAAAAGCATACAAAAAAGATAGTGTACCATGATCAAGTGGGTTTCATCCCGGGGATGCAAGGTTGGTTCAACATCCAGAAATCAATAAATGTAATTCACCACATCAGCAGACTTAAAGTCAAGAACCACGTGATTATTTCAATAGATGCAGAAAAAGCATTTGATAAAATACAGTACCCCTTCATGCTCAAAACACTAGAAAAAGTAGGGAGAATAGGAACATTCCTTAACATTGTAATGGCTATCTATGCTAAGCCCATAGCTAACATCATTCTAAATGGAGAAAAATTGAAAGCATTCCCCCTGAAAACTGGAACTAGGCAGGGATGCCCTCTTTCACCACTTCTATTCAACATTGTATTTGAAACTCTAGCCAGAGCAATTAGACAGACCAAAGAAATTAAAGGGATAAAATAGGAAAAGAAGAGATCAAACTATCCCTATTTGCTGATGACATGATTCTCTATTTAGAAGACCCTAAAAATTCCACCAGAAAACTTCTGGAACTCATAAGTGAATTCAGTAAAGTAGCAGGATATGAAATCAATGCTCATAAATCTAATGCATTTTTATTTATAAGTGATGAATCCTCTGAGAGAGAAATTAGGAAAACTACCCCATTCACAATAGCCTCAAAAAAATAAAATACTTGGGAATCAATCTAACAAAAGAGGTGAAAGACCTCTACACTGAGAACTACAGAACACTAAATAAAGAAATTAAAGAAAATCTTAGAATATGGAAAGATCTCCCATGTTATTGGACAGGCAGAATAAATATTGTCAAAATGGCCCTACTACCAAAAGTGCTGTACAAATTCAATGCAATTCCAATTAAAATCCCAATGACAGACCTCATAGAAATAGAGCAAGCAATCATGAAATTCATTTGGAGGAATAAGAGACCCAGAATAGATAAAGCAATTCTTAGCAAGAAGAGCGAAGCAGGGGGTATTACAATACTCGACCTTCAACTATATTACAGAGCAATAGTAACAAAAACAGCATGGTATTGGCACCAAAATAGACAGGTAGATCAATGGTACAGATAGAGGACACAGAGACAAACCCACATAAATATAGTTACCTCATACTTGACAAAGGTGCCAAAAACATACAATGGGGAAAAGACAGCCTCTTCAACAAATGGTGCTGGGAAAATTGGAAATCCATATGCAGCAAAATGAAACTAAACCCATATCTCTCATCCTGTACAAAACTCAACTCAAAGTGGATCAAGGACCTAGGGATTAGACCAGAGATCCTGCACCTAATAGAAGAGAAAATAGGTCCAAATCTGCGTCATGTTGGCCTAGGACCAGATTTCCTTAACATGACTCCTAAAGCACAAGAAATAAAAGCAAGAGTCAATAATTGGGATAGAGTCAAACTAAAAAGCTTTTTCTCAGCAAAGGAAACAATTAGCAATGTGAAAAGAGAGTCTACAGAGTGGGAGAAAATCTTTGCCACACACACTTCAGTTAGAGCACTAATCTCCAGAATCTATAAAGTACTCAAAAATCTTTAAACCAATACCACTAATAACCCACTCAATAAATGGGCCAAGGAAATGAACAGACACTTTACAGAAGAAGATCTATGAAAAATGTTCAACATCCCTAGTAATAAGAGAAATGCAAATCAAAACCACCTTAAGATTTCATCTCACTCCAATTAGAAAGTCTTTTAAAAGAATACAGGCAACAACAGGTGTTGGCGAGGATGTGGGGAAAAGGGTACACTCATACATTGCTGGTAGGATTGCAAGTTAGTGCAGTCACTCTGGAAAGTGGTGTGGAGATTCCTTAGAAAACTTGGAATGGATCCACGTTTGAATGGATCCAAAACTTGGAATGGATCCACCATTTGACCCTGCTATCCCACTCCTTGGCCTATACACAAAGGACTTAAAATCAGAATCCTACAGTGATGCAGCCACATCAATGTTCATAGCTGCTCAATTCACAGTTAGCTAGACTGTGGAACCAACCTAGATGCCCTTCAATAGATGAATGGATAAAGAAACTGTGGTATATATACACAATGGAATATTACTCAGCCATAAAGAAGAATAAAATTATGGCCTTTGCAGGTAAATGGATGATGTTGGAGACTGTCATGCTAAGTGAGATTAGCCAATCCCAAAAAACCAAAGGCCGAATGATCTCTCTGATAAGTGGATACTGATGCATAATGAAGGGTGGGAGGGAGGCAAGAATGGAGGAATTGCATAGAGGGAAGGAAGGGGTGGGGTTGGGTTGGGGGGTAAGAACAATAACAGAATGAGATGGACATCATTGCCCTGTGTACATGTATGATTGCATGGATGGTGTGACTCTACTTCGTGTACAACCAGAGAAACAACAGCTGTATTGCGGGGCACGGTGGCTCACACCTGTAATCCCAGCACTTGGGAGGCTGAGGCAGGAGGATCTCAAGTTCAAAGCCAGCCTCAGCAACTTAGTGAGGCCCTAAGCAACTCAGTGAGATCCTGTCTCTAAATAAAATACAAAATAGGGCTGGAGATGTGGCTCAGTGGTGGAGTGCCCCTGGGTTCAATCCCCAGTACCAAAAAAAAAAAAAAACAGCTGTACTCCATTTGTGTACAATGAATCAAAATAAATAAATTTTAAAAAAAGAAAGAAATTATAAAAAAAAAGAAAAATGAAGCTGGAGGCATCATAATACCAGAACTTCAATTATACTACAGCTATAGTAATAAAAACAACATGGTATTGGCCATATAGTGCCCCCTACATATTCACTACTGCAGAACTACATAAATGAATGAATAGTGCTTCTCTTGTGGAAGTGATGTGCTCACCCAGCACCCAGGTGGGCACACAGGTGGACTGCAGCTTAATGGCACCTGTCAGTTACACCAACTGTACCACTAGTGTTGCTTCTCACTCTCTTCAGCCTTTCACTCTGCAGGGTCAGCTGGAAATTCTTTCATGTTGTCATCTGTGCTCCCAAACCTCAGCCAATGCATGTCACCCACATTGAGGTCCCAGTCTATTGAGAGGGATGAGGGTCATGATGACATAAATAGATTAAGAATATGGATGACAGCACTGTCTCTGCTACGGAATGAATGCCTGTGTCTCCCACCCCCTGCCCCCACCAAATTCACGTGTTGAGATCCTAACCCACAATGTGATGGTTTTAGGATGTGAGGCCTTGGGGGATGATTAGGTCATGACGATAAGACACCTCACGAATAGAACTAGTGCCTTATGTTGTAAGAGAAATCCTAGTCCTAAACCCACATAAATACAGTTGTCTCATACTAGACAAAGGTGCCAAAAACATACACTGGAAAAAAGATAGCCTATTCAACAAACAGTGCTGGAAAAACTGGAAATCCATATGTAGCAAAATGAAATTAAACCCTTATCTCTCACCCTGCACAAAAATCAACTCAAAGTGGATCAAGGGCTGAGGCACTGAAACAGAGACCCTGCACCTAGTAGAAGAAAAAATAGGCCCAAATCTCCACCATGTTGGCTTAGGAACTAACTTCCTTAACGAGACTCCTAAAGCACTTCTTGCCCTTTAAATCAAGAATCAATAAATGGGATAGAATCAAACTAAAAAGCTTCTTCACAGCAAGAGAAACAATCAATAGCATAAACAGCCTACAGAATGGGAGAAAATCTTTACCACATGTGCTTCAGATAAAGCACTAATCTCTAGGACATACAAATAACTCAAAAAACTTAACACCATAAAAACAAATAACCCAATCAATAAATGGGCTAAGGAACTAAACAGGCACTTCACAGAAGAAGAAATACAATCCATCAACAAATACATGAAAAAATGTTCAACATCTCTATTAATTAGAGAAATGCAAATCAAAACTACACTGAGATTCCATCTCACTCAAGTCAGAATGACAATTAACAAGCAACAATAAAAGTTGAAGAAGATGTGCGGGGGAAAGGTACACTCATACATTGACAATGTGACTGCAAATTGGTGCAACCACTCTGGAAAGCAGTATGGAGATTCCTCAAAATAACTAGGAATGGAACCACCACTTGACCCATTCATCCCACTCCTAAGTGTATACCCAAAAGAATTAAAATCAGCATACTACAGTGACACAGCCACATCAATGTTTACAGCACCTCAACTCACAATAGCTAAACTATGGAACCAACCTAGGTGCCCTTCAACATATGAATGGATAAAGAAAAGGTAGTATATATACACAATGGAATATTACTCAGCCTTAAAGAAGAATGAAATTACAGCATTTGCTGGTAAATTGATGGAACTGGAGAATATTATGCTAAGCGAAGTAAGCCAATCCTGAAAAACCAAAGACCAAATGTTTTCTCTGATATGCAGATGCCAATGGGGAGAAGAGAGGTACTTTGGACTACACAGAGAGAAGTGAAAGGATGGGAGTGGTTATGGGGGTAGGAATAATAGTAGAATTAATCAGACATTATTACCCCCATGTGCATGTATGATTACATGACCTGTGTAATTCTATATCATGTACAACCAGAAGAATGAGAAGTTATACTCCATTTATGTACAATGTGCCAAAATGCATTCTACTGTCATGTTTAAGTAATTAGAACAAATTCTAAAAATTAAAAGAAAGAAATCTGAGTCCTTTTTCCACCACATGAGGACACAAATGGAAATAAGCAGTCTATAGCCCCAAAGAGGCCCTTACCAGAACCTGTGTTGATACCCTGAGGTCTGACATCCAGCCTCTAGAACTGCAATAAATAAATTTCTGTTGTTTACAAGGTATCAAGTCTGTGATATTTGTTATATTAGCCCAAACTATGACAATCTCCTAGGCTGCCTCTAATTAGAGACACTAAATATCGGCCTTCTGATCACACAGAAATCATATAGACGTCATACCATCAATACCTCCTGAGAGCAGGAGTGACCCAAAGCTGATCCCTAAGAGTCTTGGTGTGGTGGGCGTGTAGTAAGAAGAGCTGGGTGGAAGGCAGGGCAGGGAAGGGAAGGGAGGAAATGTTCTCTCGGTACAAATCATGAAAACATAGGAGGAGCATGATTTGCTTCACATTTTTTAAAAACTGTTTTGCATAGGTCAGATAGAGGAAACACAAAGAGAAGCATTTCATGGTACATTTGTCCACGTTTGGATGGATCACATTTGTAAACAACCGTTTTATGTCATGAGACTAAATGAAATATTTTCTCCTTTCAAATCCAATGAGTAATTAATTATCAAAGTAAAATTAGGTGTTTCCTTCTTGATTTTATTTTTTCACTTTAAATTTTACTTATTTACATCTTCCTCTGGGCCTGTATTGGCATTTGCATGTGTAACTCCTAGCATAAGGTGATTTACTTTGCTTTTTAACATTACCGTTGTGATAGATTCTGATATTTGATAGGACGAACAAAAAAAAATGAAGAAATCAGTCTGTCAAACATTTGAATCAGCACTTCCGGCTCCTCCAACACTGCCATGGCTGCTTTGGGGAGTCTGCTCTCTGTAGGTGTACGGCGGCTGCACTGCAACGTGGCGGCTCGGGCTGGTAGCCAGTGGAGACTCCAACAGGGCCTGGCTGCCAACCCTTCCGGCTATGGGCCCCTCACGGAGCTTCCAGACTGGTCTTACGCAGATGGCCGCCCTGCTCCCCCAATGAAAGGCCAACTTCGAAGAAAAACCCAAAGGGAAAAGTTTGCCAGACGAGTTGTACTGCTGTCACAGGAAATGGATGCTGGAATACAGGCATGGCAACTCAGACAGCAGAACTTGCAGGAAGAAGAAAGGAAACAGAAAAATGCTCTTAAACCCAAAGGGGTTTCACTGCAGAGCCCACTTCCACGTCAATAAAAAAACAATTCCTGTCTCTTTCATCAGCCTCTCTCTGGCTTTCTTTCCCATCACCTGGATGTCACATCCCAGACAGAAGAGAGCCTTTGTGTCCTTTTTGTCCTCAGAGCAAAAGAGCTTGGACACCCAGAAGAGCAGTCTATAAGGTCACTGCCTGGGAGACTTGGCTCAGTGCCCTCAGCCCTGTTTTCCAGTTCAGCCAAATCTAGTTCTGGATTTTTTATCCTTTCCTTTGCAGGTCATAGGACTGTCCTAACTCTTTAGCAGTAGCTATTCTGTGAATGGGAACGGCATAACAGTTTTCCTGGTTTTAGCCAGGCATTTAAGGCTTTAGTAGCCCATACACAGCTTGGCTGTGTGCAGATGGCGTTTAATAAATATTTTGATGAAAGACTTTCAAAAAAAAAAAAAAAAACATTTGAATCATAGCTCCAAATCCAATCAGACATATATGTGGACAAGAAATGTTAAAGTAATTAAATTTTCTCTACTTTTTAGCCAACAATATACCTAATCAGGTTAAATTCATTAGGGCTCGTTAAAGGAGCTCCAGAGGGAGTAAGCGCCCTTACTCCCTCCAGAACTCCAGATTAATGCTCTCTGCTGAGCAGCCAGGCTTGCCTGATGTTTAACCAGTTAAAGGTTAGATTCCCCAAATTCACTCAATCTTCCATTTTCCTTAAGAAATTGGCCAAATTCCTTGTTTCTAACATGCCATTTTCCTCGTATTTTGTCCCAATGAGACTCAAAAATATCTCTCTCCTTCCCTCTCACCTACCTTAAGTTATTACTAAGAGTCAGACCATTGCTTCTTGTCTACAGAGAAATGTTGAATTAGAATTCCAAGTTGAAGATCAGACCTTACATATTGGAGATTGGAGGAGCCTATGGCCACCTCAGGGTTCTGTCTCAACTTCTCCAATTTCATTCATCTCAACATATGCCAACCATCTGGAATCTAAGAAATGCAAGAGGGAGATCAATTGATATGAGCATTTCTCTAACCCCCTTTTTTTTGGAGGGTGGATCACCTACTTCACTGGATGGTGAACTTTCACAATGCCAAAGAAAATGAAATCCAACAGAATTGTATTTGGCACCCTCATTTTGGAGAACTCCTTTTGGTGGTGTTATTTTGTTAAAATGCTCCTGTGATACGGATGCACATGATGAATTAATTATAAACTAAAATTTTAAAGAATATGGTAATGCAGAATGAACCCACACGGAACTTGTAATAATTTCCCTATCCCCAAATTGCAAAATAGCAGTAGTTAACATTATGTGCCAACTATTAAATACTTTATGTATGTTATTGAAATCTGTCTTAACCACCCTACGAGGAAAATACGACAGGACAATTATCCCATTTGCCACAATTAAAGTAACTGAGGTGCGGAAATAACTTTTCCCTAAGTCATAAAGTCTGTTAGGCTCTCAAGTCTATGCGCTTAAGAGATGATTGACATGGAGCCTTTGACTAGTAATATTTGCCAGTTTTTTAAAAAATAAATCTATCTTTAAATACACTGAAATTTTTGTTTTACGTTTGCTATTTGTACTCAGACCAACAGGTGAATATTGAACTCTAGGACTGGTTAGAGTTCTAAGGCATATGAAAGGGAGATCACTTCCAGTCTGGGAGGTAAGCTTCCCAGCAGTGGCATTTAAGCCAGCCTTGGAAGGGTAAAACATTTGTGTACTATACTTACTTAGTAGGAACCTAGTTAATACAACAGATATTAACAAAACTGGTGACTCAGACAACATCAGAAAACAGGTGCTAAACAAAATGCAGTTTGCAAGAGTGACAATGTTCCCTCTTCAGGTCAACATCCAGTTTGCTCAGGTTTCTAACTTCAAGTTTGGCTCTTATTTCTAACAATACCAACACAAATCATAGAAGCCAAAACCTAATATTTTGACTCCTCTTTTGACAAACATCTTTTATTGTCATGGCTCAGTGTGCAAGAATACAATATCATCTTTTTAAAAAGTAAAAACAGAAAAATACTCACTCTTGCTATGGATCTAGGCAAGGTCTAACAAAAATTTCCTAACACTACAGTAACCTGTTCTCATTATGCTTAAAGTCAAATTAATCAACTTTGATGATGATAGACTCAAACTATCAAAACCAATTAAGGCATAATATGATTCAAAATTCAATGCAGAGAAACAATAATTCAGAAAAAAAAACATAATTACAATATTTTGCTAAGATGGATTTGTACCATTTTTATAATTTCATATTGGTAAGACTTGGAATGATAGCATGAAAGATACAGGATAGTAAGCACTGTATGTGCATAGCATAATGTTTTTCTGAGACAGGGATCTGTGGTAACAGGAAAAGAGCTCACATTCAAGACTTGAGTTTATTTTTTTTTAAATCTCTTCTTGCTATATTTGGATTTCTTTTTTGTTTGTTTCAGAATTGTGAAATAGCATAGAGAGCTTAAAGAATTTGATTATACCAGCAGTTTGGTGACATAGTGGGAGAGCTGTTCTGTAAACGCTTCTCTTGCACCCTGGCTCTTCCAGCCAGGCCCACTATGGCTTTTAAAGAAGGGTCGTGGATAAAATTTTCTATTGCTTCTGAGAAGTGCACTGGGTCAGGCTCACACAGAAATCTTGTGACACTGTGCACATGGACTCCAAGGACACATCGGAATTAACAATAATGACTGGGCATGGCATGTACATGGCCTCCACAGGGACAATGACAAAGTCCTTCTGTTTAAAGCACACATGTGCAGTTGTGGAGGAGTGAAATTTTTTGTTTGTCTGGAAAGACTACAGAAAGGTCACATACCTGCTAAGGTCATATTGCTGGACTATTTTCTTCACTTCCTGTTAGTGTTCCACCTTCTCCACGACTCTGTCATCATAACCACCTGCCATGATCAGACAAACCCTCTCCCAATCTTGTGATATTACCATGCATGCAGCTGTACTATTGGCTTCTAGTGCCAAAGTCAAATTTTTCTTCCTTTCATATCTGTTAATGGAGAGGAACAGAAATTCTTTTTCCTTGGGGAGTAGATCACCAAATTTTTCATGAGTCAAAGCTGGTGACATTCGGAGATGGGTAGAGAACATTGGGTTCTCTGTGAGATAAAGACTTGAAGGTTTCCTTAGCAGCTGTGAACTGGCGGTTGACCAAGATGCAGTCCGCCACGTCTATGGTGTCTATCCAGTCAATTGGTGCCCTCTCTAGTCGTTTTAGAAAAGAATCTCTCCTGGTGAGGAGCAAATCTGGGAAGTGGCAATAAAACAGGATCTTCTCAGGCCGTCTGGCCAGCTTGAACGCTGGGATACAGGCAGACACCTGGTCGAACTCAACCACGTTTAACTCCTTACCTGCGAGGAACAGCGCAGAACACCAAGAAGACCAGGCGCACATAGGCGCTGACCGCGGGCCCTTCATCCCCAGCCACATCACGAGAGTTACCAAATGTTTACCATTCATGACTTCTTTAAAAAGATTTCAGCATTCTTATTAAAACTAAGGTTGTGCATTTGACCTTCACCTGTTAGCCATTCAAACTGCCTTCCATGAATTGCCTGTGCCTGTTTGTATGTTTCTGGTAGATTCCCTTCCCTTCCCTCTCTCAGTGATTTTTCTCATTTTCTAGATCTTAACAATCTACCGTGTAAATATCCTTTCCTGGTTTGTAACCCAGCATTTATAATTGTCTCTCTTATGTTTTTAATAATTTTTTTCAGTTTAATCACAAATATCAAATTTGTTTCACCACTGTTTAGAGCAGGGCTTAAGTGATCTCCTTCCCCTACCTCAGGATTTCATAAGAAAGGTTCTCCTATGTGTGATTCATTACCTTTCTAGTTTTTCTTTAATTCCATTTGGATTTTTTTTTCTCTTAATGACGTAAGATAGCACTCACCTTTATGTTTTTCCCTACAGAAAATCAATTTTAACTATGTCATTAATAAAGCACCTTCCTCCACTAGATGAAGCTACTGCATAATCTACCAAGTTTCTGCCTGAAACCTTCATTTGACCAGGAGCTCCCTAGACCCTGATCCTGGACCAGTGCTTGCACCAAACTAACACCACAGTTGGTGTTCAAAATCCCAAGGCACCTTGATTAGGGAAAGGGTGACTGAAATACAATGACTCCAGGAGTCTTTTCTGGCCATTTCCATGGACACTATCCTCCCCAACTGTTTCCTGGCTCTCACCCAAGACACCTGAGGTGTGGAAGAGAACTATTATCTGCACTTTGCTGTTTAAAAATGTCTGTGTGATCCAAAGCTTGCTGGCATGGAGGAAGAAGAGTTGGCATTTTCCACAAAGGAGGAGCAACAGCAGCTCCTACAGAAAGTCCTGGCAGCCACTGACCTGGATGCAGAGGAGGAGGTAGTGGCAGGAGAATTTGGCTCCAAGTCCAGCCAGGCATCCCGGCGCTTTGGCACTATGAGCTCCATGTCGGGGGCTGATAACACTGTGTGTACATGGAGTACCACTCATCACGGAGGAAAGCTTCGACTAAGCACGTGCACCCGCTTTTCAAGCGCTTTTGGAAATGACACCCACCCAGGTTACTTGGTTGAAGACTGTGTGCTTGGCCCCAGCATTGGACCCAGTCATATGGTCTACTGACCATACTGAAGAAAATCCACATCAGGGGCTCTGCCTTCATGGGTCACCCAGGGTTTTAAAAAGAAGGCAAGATTATTTTTTTGTTTTTGTTTTTGTTTTTCAAACTTGTTTGGGAGTGGGGCATTCCTGTATATAAAAATCTGTACTGTTTAAGATATATTTATCTTGATGCTCAGTTAAATAAACAAAATGGAACATTTCAAAAAAAAATGTCTGTGTGATCTACACTTCCCCCACTCCTAGTCCTTCCATAACAATCTTTCTTACATTATAAATGAAAAAGTGTGCATTTCACTAAGACCCATCTACATCTTTCCAGGGGACTTTCCCAGGGTAGAGACTGCTGTAGGGAAATAAATCCAGGCAGAGTAAAGGGATAGAGAGAAGGCTAGAGAAAGTGAGGAAGGCCTCTCAGCAAAGGAAACAGCAGCACGGAAGTCCCACTGTGGGTCTCTGGAGGCCAGGGATTGGGGTGGGAGGTTACCAGTTGGTGTCCTGCTTAGGGTCTGCTGAGTTTGTAGAGGAACATGGGACAGCAGTAACTAGAAAGATGAGGTCATCCATTCATTCTGCAAATATTTACCAAAGAATAAGCCAAACCAAAGCCCTCTGCCTTAATGGAGTTTATATTCTAGCATGGGATACACCAATAATTAATAAAGAAAATAAGTAAAATACCTCATATGAAACATAATACCTTGTATTCTCTCAGATCATAATGGAATGATCTATTCATTCCATGGAATGAATAGATCCATGGAATGGAATAAGAAATCAATGAAAAGTTAAAAAAAGAAAACACTTTAACACTTGGAGATTAAATAATATACTTTTGAATGATGTATGCATAGCAGAAGAAATCAGGGAAGAAATAAAAAATATTTGGAGGTAAAAGAGAATAGCGATAAAACATCAAAATCTCTGGGACAGTACAAGGCAGTACTAAGAGGAAAGTTCATAGCATTGAGCTTATACATTAAAAGAATAGAAATATATTAAATAAATAATCTAACATTATTTCTCAAGGTCCTGGAAAAAAGAAAAACAAACGAACACCAAAATTAATAGAAGACATGAAATACTTAAAGTCATAGATGAAATCAATGAAATTGAGATTTTAAAATAATATAAAAGATCAACAAAACAGTTAGTTTGTTGAAAGGATAAACAAAATTGATGAACCCCTGGGCAAACAAACCAAAAGAAAAAGGGGAAATTTTTCAAATTATCAAAATCCAAGATGAAAAAGAAAATACCACTGTGAATGGTGACACAAGGTGGGGAGGGGAAGAACAAAAGTTCAGTGGATTAGACAAAGGGACATAAACAGAAGGGAGGGAGATAGGAATAGGAGAGACAGTGGAATGAATCTGACATAACTTTCCTACGTACATATGAATATACCACAGTGAATCTCAACATCATACGTCCAGAAGATGGAATTCTAATAAAAATGATAGAAAAGAAAAAGCGAATATCACCATAGATACCACTGATATCCAGAGGATCGTCAGAAACTATTTTAAAAATTTATACTACAAGAAGCTAGAAAGTCTTATTTATAAATTCCTAGAGACATATGACCTACCCAACTTGAACCAGGATGATATAGAAAACATAACCAGATCAATTTCAAGTAATGATATTGAAGCAGCTATCAAAAGCCTCCCAACAAAGAAAAGCCCAAGACCAGATGGATTCTCAGTTGAATTCTATGAGACCTTTAAAGAAGAACCAATAGCAATCCTCCTCAAATTATTCCATGATATGGAAAAGGAGGGAACTCTTCCAAACTCATTCTATGAAGCCAGTATCACTCTGATACCAGAACCAGACAAAGACACATTGTTCTAGTCAGCTTTTTCACTGCTATGACCAAAGACCTGACAAGAACACTTTAAGAGGACAAATTTATTTTGGAGTTCACAGTTTCCGAGATCTCAGTCCATAGAATGCTGGTTCCATTCCTCAGGGCTCCAAGTGAGGCAGAACATCATGGTGGAAGTCTGTGGTGGAGGAAAGCAGCTTAGGGCCTAATCATAAAGGAGAGAGAGAGAGAGAGAGAGAGAGAGAGAGAGAGAGAGACTCCATTCACCAAATACAAATACAAATATATACCCCAAGGCACACCCCCAATGACCCCCCTCTTCCAACCACATCCTACCCACCTACAGTTGTCACTCAGTTAGTCCCTATCAGGGGATTAATTTGATAATTGGGTTAAGGCTCTTGTAACCCAATCATTTCACCTCTAAGCCTTCTTGCATTGTCTCACACGTGAGCTTTTTGGGGGCACCTCACATCCAAGCCATAACACACATCAAGGAAAAAAAACTTCAGGCCAATATCCATGATGAACATAAATGCTTAATAAATCATCGGCAGACAACATACAAAACATAGTACACATGAGCAAGTGGGTTTTGTCCCAAAGATTCAAGGTTGGTTAAACATACGGAAATCAATAAATGTAATTTGCCACATAAGCTCAAGGACAAGAATCACATGATTATCTTAATAGATGCAAAAGCATTTGACAAAGTACAGCACCTGGTCATGTTTAAAATACTAGAAAAACTAGGGATAGAAGGAACTAACCTCAACATTATAAAAGCTGTCAATGACAAACCCAAGGCCAACATTATTCCAAACGGAGAAAAACTGAAAGCATTTCATCTGAAAACAGGAATAGACAAGGATGCCACTCTCACCACTCCTATTCAATATAGTCCTTGAAGTTCTAGCCAGAGAAATCAGGCAAGAGAAGGAAATTAAAGGGAAATAAGTAGAAAAACAACAGGGCAAACTATCTCTGTTTGCTGATGACAAGATTCTATATTTAGAAGACCCAAAAAACTCTACCAGAAGATTTCCAAAACTGATAAACAAATTCAGCAAAGTAACAGGATACAAGATCAACATATAAAATCAGTCACGTTCCTATACTCCAATAATGAATCTGCTGAAAAAGAAATTAAGAAAACCATCCCATTCACAAAAGCCCATAAGAATACCTGGGAATCAAACTAACAAAAGAGGTGAAGGAACTCTACAATGAAAACTATAGAACACTAAAGAAAGAAATTTGAAAACCTTAGAAAAGGGAAACACCTCCTGTGGTTTTGGATAGGTAGAATTAATGTGGTCAAAATGGCCGTACCACCAAAAGTGCTGTACAGATTCAGTGCAATTCCCATCAAAATCCCAAAATGACTACTTCATAACCGGTTAAAAAACAACTATTGTTTTAGGTTATTATAATATAGTTGACACCCTAAACATATGTGACTAGATAGACGTTGTACATCTGAGAGTTTAGGAGAGCACTTTATCAAGCTGCTGTTCTCCAAACTGACGTTGTCTGTAGCAGCAGTCTCTTTCAGACTTATAGAAAAATAACAAATTTAATTGTGGGTTTATTTATGTCACCTTAATGTTTTGTAACTGGATAAAGTTAACCTGCTATCAGTAAGTCATATATAAAGATTTTATGATACTCTTTACACTGGGATGGAAATTCAAATGTATTTTTGGAAGGTAATAAGGAGAGCCTGAGTTGTTTGAAGGCTGACAATGTGGAACATGGAAACATTTTGCCTCTTTTTCCACAAAAAGAAAGTTAGGAGTTCTCTTGGCTTTAGATTGATTTACCTTTCAGATTTTGTTAATTGAAATTCATATAGACTCAGGAAACAATATATGAAAACTTTGCAAAATAATATTTAAGAAAGAGGCAAAACTCAACTTCAGAATTAAAACTCTTTACCTAAGATTTGTCACTAGCCCCACATCATCTGAATTAAGACTCTGCCTCTCACCTTACTCCATGTTGGAATAGCTCCAACGTAGACCAGGATTGACCTTATTTAAAGTTATGTTCAAAAGAGATTTTTGTTGTAAAGACCACCATTTGACCCAGCTATCCCACTCCTTGGCCTATACCCAAAGGATTTAAAATCAGCATACTACAGTGACACAGCCACATCAATGTTTATAGCAGCCCAATTCACTATAGCTAGATTGTAGAACCAACCTAGATGCCCTGCAATAGATGAATGGATAAAAAACTGTGGTATATATACATAATGGAATATTATTCAGCCATAAAGAATAATAAAATTATGACATTTGCAGGTAAATGGATGGAGAAGATCATGTTAAGTGAAATAAGCCAATCCCAAAACACCAAAGACCAAATGATTTCTCTTATAAGGGGTTGATAACACATAGTAGGGGGTGGGGGGAGGCATGGGAAGAATGGAGAAGGGATGGATTGTATAGAGGAAAATAAGGGGTGGGTAGGAGGTGGGGAAGGAAAGAGAATGAGACAAACATCTATACCCTACGTATATGTACGAATAGGCAAATTGTATGATTCTACTTTGTGCACAACCAGAAAAATGATAGTTATACTCCAGTTGTTTACAATGAACTAAAAAAAAAAAAAAAGAAAAGATTACTATAATTTCAAAAATAAAAGGGGGAAATAACATTTAACTAAGTAAAGGTTTGGGATTATAAAAATTATGTTTCTTGATCCATAGATGTTATACAAACTGAATATTTTTTTAATTTACTTATTGATTCATTGAACAAACGGAGTACAGCTCTTGTTTCTCTGGTTGTACACAAAGTAGAGTCACACCATCTGTGCATTCATACATGTACTCAGGGCAATGATGTCTGTCACACATTCTGTTATTATTCTTGCCCCCCACCCTGACCCCACCCCTCCCTTCCCTCTATGCTATTTTTGTTCTTGTTAATTTCACTTTGTATTTTCCTTATAGAACCTTTTAACTGTTGCATGTTGGTGTTTTTCAGAAACACTGCTTCTAACAAAACAACCTGAGTTAATTTGAGATAATAATCCATCACCTATAGGACAGACAAGATAATAATACTGACCCCAATTAAATGGAAGGGGTAACTGTGAAATTATAAACATTGAAGTTAAAATCCAGTGTTCCCACTTCAAGACTGATGAAACTGGCCTGCTGGATGTTTAAAATCAAAACTTGGAGACCAAAGTCAAATAAGTAAAAGGGCCAAAGAAAAGTAGCCAATATGTTAGCCCTCCCCCTCTAAAGACAACCAGCACCCAGGGAATGATGGGTCTCCTCTAAAGTCCCTGCAGTCCCAATCATGGGATTGTGAGGACACCTAGAGAACAGGAAGCCAACACATTCTGCAAAGAGGATCACTGAAGAGGGAAATATCCCTGATGTGGATATTTCCTAACCCATCCTGGAAGATAGCACAACTGGAAGAGGAAAGCTAAAGGAACTGAGAGGCTTCTCTCAATTTCCTGAGAGTGATCCCTGAGAAATCTCAGCTGTCCCTAACAGTAGATAGGAAAAAAGTTAATTTTGACCAACTTGATCTTAAACACCTGGCAGAAGAGTATTATCAAAGCAGTCATACATGGACATTTAAAATGAAAGACAATGGTTATTTTAATGTAACTTGAGATGTACACTTGTGTCATTCCTCCCAAAAATAAAACTGGGAGGTTATAAAGGAAGGGTTTTTATTCACAGGAGTGCCTGATAAATATCTTAAAAAGCTCTGGCAGAGTCACAGGTTTGTTCTGGGTCAATTTGAGACCTATAAATCCTCCTAATCTCCTACATAGTCAGAGGTGATCTGTGTTTCTGGGTTTTGGTTTTTGTTTTTGTTTTCAATGGTATAATTATCTAGTTCTGATATTTATTATGAGCTGCTATATGGGCTCCCTCACTTGAGAAAAACTTCAGAATTCCCTACCATGGAAACTAAAGACAAATTTATCAGAGAATATATACAGGCTATATCCTCCCCTTTAACATTTCTCAGGTTAAAAGGGACTTTTTACTCAGACTCCTCCTCTGGATTCATAGTTCATCACTTCCAGCCTGGCGAGTTGATTTTAATCAAGACCTGGAAAGAAAACATGCTTCAACCAAGCTGGGAAGGACTTTACCAGGTGCTTCTAACCACCAAGATGGCTATGCAAACTGCTATAAAGGGGTAGACTCATTATACCTGAGTGAAAAGACAGGTGAAAGAGACTCCAAAACAAGTGGAAAAAAAACATCAGTGAAAAGTGTACCAGTTACCTGAGGAACTCCGAGAAAAATGTAAAACCTCTGACCATGGGCAGTGTCCACCTTAATATGGCAGTAGGATGGATTGCAATACAAATGATAGAAAATCAAAGGGGAAACTGAAAGGGAAATTCCTACTACCCAAACTGGTAATTAATGTGACTGAAACTACTTCCTCCAGAGTGTATGCCTGTCAAGTGATGCCTGTCAAGTTTTACAGACTGACTAGAGGGATGATTTGGAAAACAAAAAGGCAAAGTGGCTTCACTAATTACATCCCTCATAATTGTGGCTGGGACCCTCCCAGCAGTAGGTGTTGCATTATTGCTTGTGTAATGGAATTAGCACAGTAATTAATTGTAGCAGCTGCTCCCATGACTTATCAACAGAGTAACTATGGTTATTGGAGATTAAACTAGATTCACTTTCCTACAAAGAGGAAAACCAGCAGATTTTAAAAGAGTTTGAGGACCAGAAGATACAAGAACAAAAATGAAAATGAGACCAAAAGGCATAAAAATAAAAAGGGGAGACTTGTCCAGTGGTCCATTTTCAGAATACAGTATTTAATTTTAAATGGAAAATTACTGAGGATGTAAGGAAAACAGCCAAGGGAAAATAGAGCAGAGTGGTTACCTGCAACTAACTCACACAATGGCACAATAAATAGCCTGTGGATGTAGTAGTCAAAACTCATACACCTGAACAGCCCCTTGACAAACAGGAGGTAGGAAAAGGGTTGACTGGACAAACAGAGATAGAAAGGTCTCTGTTAAGAAACAGTAACTAGAGAAAAAAAAATAGTAATGAAAGAACAAAAGAAATAGTAACAGAGAACAAAGGCAATGTTGATAAAGATTGTATGGTATTCAACCAGTGAGAAACTGGGAGAGGGACCTTGAGACTAGGGGATAAAATACTGATTGTAACTGCTCTGGGTGGGCCTGACCACCAGACACCTGATCTTGCAAGACTGTCATTAAAACCTTGCTTCCCAAGAGGCATCACAATACCAGATTTTAAATTATACCACAGCGATGGTAACAAGAATGGCATGGTCAGGGCTGGAGTTGTAACTCAGTGGTAGAGTGTCTGCCTAGCACGTGTGAGACACAGGGTTCAATTCTCAGCACCACATAAAAAATAAATAAAGATACTGTGTCCATCTGCAACTAAAAATATTTTTTTAAAAAAAGGCATGGTATTGGCACAAAAAAGACATGAAGACCAATGGAATAGAATAAAAGACACAGAGACAAACCCACATAAATATAGTCATCTCATACTAACTAGGTAAGGGTGCCAAAAACATACATTGGAGAAAAGATAGCCTCTTCAACAAATGGTGCTGGGAAAACTGGAAAGGCATATGTAGTGGAATGAAATATAACCCCTATCTCTCACCCTGAACAAAACTGAAAGTGGATCAAAGACGTAGGCATTAGCTAGACACCCTGTACCACTTAGAAGAAAATGCAGACTCAACTCTCCATCATGTTGGCTTAGGACCTGACTTTCTCAACAAGACTCCTAAGGTGCAAGAAGTAAAACATCAATAAATGGGATTAGTATCAAATTAAAAAGCTTCTTCACAGAAAAGGAAACAATCACAAACATGAACAGAGAGCCTACAGAATGGGAGAAAATCTTTACCACATGCACCTCAGATAAGGCATTAATTTCCAGGATATAAAAAGAACTCAAAAAATTCAGCGCCAAAATAAATAAATAACCCAATCAATAAATGGGCAAAGGAACTGAACAAGCACTTCACAGAAGAAATACAAATGGTCAATAAATATATGAAAAAATATTCAAACATCTCTAGCAAATAGAGAAATGCAAATTAAAACTACACTGAAATTCCATTTCACTCCAGTCAGAATGGTAATTATCAAGAATATAAATAACAATAAACATTGTTGAGGATGTGGGGAAAAGGGTACTGCAATTGGGACTGCAAATTGGTGCAATCACTCTGAAAAGCAGTACGGAGTTTCCTCAGAAAACTTGGAATGAAACCACCATTTGACCCAGTTATCCCACTCCTTGGTCTATACCTGAAGGACTTAAAATCCACATACTAATTCAAGTGTCTGAAATAGTAAGTATGAATTTTAATCATCTGCAGTCACATATTAAAAATAACAGTCATAGAAAAAAATCAACCTACTACAGTGACACAGCCACATCAATGTTTATAGAAGCTCAATTCACAATAGCTAAGCTATAGAATCAACCTAGGTGTCCTTCAACAGATGAATGGATAAGGAAAATGTTGCATATATACACAATGGAATATTACTTAGCCATAAAAAAGAATGAAATATGGCATTTGCTGTTAAATTGATAGAACTGGAGGCTATCATGCTAAGTGAAATAAGCCAGTCCCAAAAAAACCAAAGGCCAAATGTTCTCTACCATATGGGGATGTTAACACACAATAAGTGGGGAGGGAAGAATAGAAGTTTATTTGATTAGACAAAGGGGAATGAAGGGAAGGGAGGGAGGATGGGAAGAGGAAAGACAATAGAATGAATCAGACATAACTTTTCTGTGTTCATATATGAATACACAACCAGTGAAACTCCACATTATGTACAACTACAAGAATGGGATTCCAATCAGAGTAAGTTATACTCCATGTATGCATAATATATCAAAATATACTCTAATGTATATCTAAAAAGAACAAATAAATTTAAAAACAAAACTCACTTACCCTGAACCTCGTATCTCCAAATCCATTCTTTGAGTTTGGGCAGGTAAGTGTGTTTCTCACACTCCACAGGCACCAGTCCCAAGGAAACCCCCTAGTAAATGTCTACACACAGAATTCCATCTTAAATCCTTCTTCCTGAAGAAGTCAATGCTCAAGCAGGCCAGAAGGCCATGCTCCAGAAGGCCATGTTCCAGCTCCTCTGGGGACAGGTATTCTACTTTATTCAATTCTAGGTTTGTTGGTGGATTCTTGCACCGAGAGACAGGGTGATGGGGCATTCAACAGGAAGCAGCATTTATTAGTGCCAGCACTGGCCCAGTGTATTGGTATCCAAAGGTTGAGCACCAAAGGCAGGAGGTTTGCCTTATATACCCCTTGCTAGTTTGTCTTTGATTTGCCAGCTCTTGTCGCCCATGTAAGGTAACACACATTCTGATTGGTCATTCTATTTCTATACTAAAGGGTTGCAACAGTGTTATAGCAGAATTGTGAAATGTGCACATTGATACTTCCTGTGCCATGTTATTTTCGTCCTTGGTCTGAGAAAGTCTGTACTACAGATTCTCAATACCTCAAACAATAGCTGGACCATCATAGGAGTCAAATAATTATTTATTGAATAAGTGAATAGACCCAAATTCTAGGGTGACTAATCCCCACAAATCTGCCTCAAATGCATATTCTCTTGTTTCAAGTCTTGCACCTGAGTCCCTGAATTCAATCTCTTAAGATTCTTATGATGGGTTTTAGAAACAGCAGACGTCCTACTGTTAGATATTAGGTAGGAACTTTTAGAGGCAAGTTCCTATGCCTATGAAGGGAATAACTGCTGCCCTTTAAAATGACCGTTAAAATCCCTTTATGTTGTTTTGTTGTTATTGTTTCTTTCAAATAAAGTCTTCCAAAAAAACACACAAGAAACCAGCCAAAATTGCTGAGTCAATCTGAGTCACTCTTCTAGATGACCTAGCATGAACTTCACTCTTTATAATCTCATGACAATGCTAAATTCTCCCCTGTCACTCACCAGGAGGCATTCCAATTCACCATTTTTGGACATTTCATGTATGAAGAAGCATGATCTCCAAATGAGCATGCTCAAGAATGTGCCTGCCTCTATATATGACGATGAGTCTTTCCAATATGAATATGTATCAGTTTCCCAAAAAAAAAAGTCCTTTTGTTCCTTTTTTCAGAGATATGCTGCTTTAGGAGTTATATTTAGTGCTCTCCTTACTTGCTGCAAGTAAAAAAAGCTTACATCACTCTTTTATCTCCTTGTGGGCTTATTGGCTTTACCTCTGCACCCAACAGAAAGCCCATTTTGTTCTGCTACATTTCCACCCTCAGCTTTGGCATTGGGGCTCCATCAGACACAAACCAAAAACCTCCAAAAAGAGAGGGTATATGTTCAGTCTTACTAGACAATCAGGCTGATCTAGGCCAAGAATAGGCAGCAATAAGCAACCCTGGTTTTAATGGACAATGTAAAATTAGTAACTGAAATTGTGACTGCATGCAAGAACTGGAGGCCCTAGTTCTATCTATATCCTGCTAGATAAAGACCAATGGCTTGGGCTGAAAAATCCTAGTGAGGACAAAAAACTGTAATAGTTAGTAGAAAACCCTGAGAAAATCAGTGTGACAATTAAAATATGGGTTACTGGGGCTGGGGTTGTGGCTCAGTGGTAGAGCACTTGCCTAGCATGTGTGAGGCACTGGGTTTGATCCTCAGCACCACATATAAATAAATAAATAAATAAATAAATAAATAAATAAATAAATAAATAAATAAATAAAGGTCCATCCAAAAAAAAAATTTTTTAAAATATGGGCTACTTCCAATACCCACCTCAACTAGAGGGAAGGAATCAAAGAGGACCTTCAGGGTCTGAGCAGAGAGACATTGAGAGGTGCAAATGAAGTTGTGTTTGGTGGGAAGAAGACCGTCCAGGCAAAGAAGGCAACTGGCACCTCTTCAGTCAGATAGGCTGAGGAGGGGAGGGGAAATTGTCACATGAAGAAACATAATGAGATTTCTCTGTGCCATGTCCCAAGGAACCTCTGCTCTGCCCCCAGAGAGAAGTGAATAAAACTAAACATTGCTCATGAACAGTCTGGTTAAATAAGAAGGATATGAAACTGCTTGCAAGAGCAGAGCTGGCCCTGAGGCTCCAGGGCATATTCCCAGTGACTATGAGTTGCCCATAGTCACTGAATATTACCTCTTAGAGGTCCAGTGGCTTCCCATTGGCTGCTCCTTTAGAAAAATGGGACACTTTAACAGAAGCAGAGACAAAGATTCAAACTTATCACATCCACTTCTGCAGTAAGGACTCCAGTTGCTGCAGAGGAGCTCTGCCTTCAGGACAGTTGGTGGATTGTGACAGGGGCCTGTGTTCCCTTTCTGGCCCCACCTGATCCCTGGGTTACCTCCAGGCCTGAGCCCCTTCTCAGTCACATGTATGTGGAACACCCTCCTGTGCAGAAAGTTCAGCCAGGTTTCACTGTTAAAGTTATCATTTACAAAACCGTCTCCCAGGAGACCCCTTCTCCCTTCTCCCCCTCCTTTTCCTCACAGAAGAGCAATTTGCTGTGGGCTGAGGGCGGCTCTATGGGGCAGCAAAGGAGTCAGGGTGGGAATTGGAGGAAGGTAAGGTCCAGTTGTGTGTGTTCACAGTGGTTCCACCACCGCTCCAGGGCACCATCTCTGGTCCCTGCCCAGGTCTTTAACCATCAGACTCATTCCTGAGGGCTTCCCAAGTTCTGTGGGAGGCGTCTTACTGGCTTTACCCGTCCCTATAGGCTTAGGTTTTGGCTTTTTGTGTCTGCACAATAATTCCTCTACTCTTTTTTTTAGATTCTAAAATGTTTTTTCTGGGAGGAAAAGGAAGTCTAATTCATTCCCTTTGATTTCCATTCCTTTTTGTTTTCTGGTAGCCACTCAAATCATTGGTGTTCAGTCATCCTGGTATAATTTGGAGTTCATTGGTAAGCTCTCTAATATATCACTCTCCTTTCATTCCTGGAAAAAATGCTTTGTGACCTGACTTTTTTCCTTGTTTAGTTTGTGGAACTGTGAATCGAAACCAGGGCCTCACATGATAGGCAAATGCCTACCACTGAGCTACATCCAAGTCCTGGACTTTTTTTTTCTTTTTAATGTTTATAAGACATTGTTATGCTCTCCTTGATAATACTTTACTAAAGACTTTACACTTGAAATTTATTATATTTTCTTTTCTCATCTCTTTCTGACTTTTTATGTCAAAAGTTGATTATTCCCATAAGATAGTTTTATATCTTATTGATTTTTTTAATTATATTCTCCTCTGAATTGCAATGAAGGCTGGTGGACCGTGGATACGGAGACACCCTCACAGAGTGGGAGGGAGAGGAGATCTTAATGTATATTAACAGTAGCTGTCATTAACTATTTTAGAAGCCCTGCTTTCCAGAGAAGTCACAGACAAACTTAAGACATAAACTCTTAACATTACCAGGGTAAGTGATTGGTTGTTCAGGTGTTTTTCTTAAAATCACTTTGGAAGTGACAGTGATCTTGGGGGAAAAGTTCAAGAAATGGAGTTTGGAATAATTTATATTTTCTGAAACCTAATGAGGGACAGAGATAAAATGCTGATTATTTATTACCTAGCTGGCATCAAGGCAAGTGACAATACTGGGCTGACATGGGCTGAGAAAAAGCTGGAGACTTATGCCAGAAATTGCAGGATGGAGGGCAATTATTGAGTGTTTGAGGCCTGGGTTGTACTGGCCCAAGAGAGGAAAGCTAAGTATTGTGAAATCTGCTCAGGATTTTCCCTTACCCTGCACCAGGTTATTGGAGATGAGCAAAGACCCTTTCAGCCTCTTGGATCTTGCAGCACAGAGCCTGCTGAGTGATGAAGACTCAGTTGTGTGCGCTCTAGGAGAACTTCCCGTGGGCCTCTTCCCAACACTGTCCATGGCAGCCTTTCATGGGGGCCACACAAAGACTGTGACAGCAATGGTACAATCCTGGCCCTTCCACTGCCTCCATCTGGGATCACTAAGGGGTCAATCAATAACACAAGACCTGTTGGAAGCTGTGCTAGAGAGACTTAAATTTGTTTCTCCCAACACTGCTTGCCCAAGGTACTTATAGAGGGTGCTGAGATCACTGAATTAAGGAGGAAGGCGCTGGATTCAGGGATATGTGTTCAAAAGAGGTTCCAAGCGTCTGCTGGTGGCACAGCATCAATCATTGGGAGGCCTTGAGATCATTGCTCAGAGTTCCTCAGAAAAGAAAGAATCTGGTGATTCAGAGTTGACCACACTGCTGAGGTGGCTGAGAGAAAAGTTGAATCTCCTGGGTGATATCCCAGGAGTGAAGACTGAGGGGCTTCTAAGGGAGAAATGAGGATGGAGGAGTGCCTTTTAGAAGGCCTGGAAGACAGATGAGCAAGGCTGCTAGCTGGCAGGGAGGCTTTCTCCTAGAGCTTACTACTGCAGGTCTCATTCCAACACTGTCTTGCAAATCAGTATCTTAGATCTCTTCCTCATTTCCCACATGAAATCAAAGCTAAAGGTGCTGGATTTTACCCATGACCTTGAGCACTCCAACGGAGGGAATGCTCTGAGATCTCACCAGCACCCTTTGTCATCATGCACATGCTGGAAGAGCCAGAAGAAGACCAGCTCATACCCAATTCCAGAGAAAGGCCTCAGCAATACCAAGAACCTGTGGAAAAACACACAGATCTTTTCCTAGGTGGTTTATTTGGTTTCTTCCGCCCTGTGCTGCTGCACCCACCTCCGCTCCCTTGTCTTCTATGACAATGTCATCTCCACATTAGGTGGAATGAATGTGCTTCAGCACTTAGCCAGGCTGAAGGAGCTAAAGAGTGTACAGTACCCTGTGCCTGCTGAATGTGTTGTGTACTTGGATGAATTCAGGTGGGGGAACCTTAACAGAGTGTAACTCATCTGAGTGCACACCAAGTGGCAAGAGATGTTGCAAACACTGCAGTGGGCGGACATGGAGCTGACTAATTCTACCTCCATGGCTTGACTTAGGAAAAACACACAGCTGACCCAACAGAACAGGGAACAGCTGTGGGCCTTGGAGCTGTGCCAATGAAGTTCCTGAACAGATGATGTAATTAGAAAAAAATTATCAAAAAAAGAAACACAAAGATGAACACTCTGGGGGTGAACAGTGTTCTGGATGGAGCTGGGGCTCCATTGCTCATGAAATCAACAGGCACTGGTAGAGAATCTACACCATGCAAGGGGTGTATATTATAATGCTGGGGATAAAAAAGACTCCCTCTCCCAGCAGTTGTCCTTCTGGTCTATTTACCCAATTTCCCTTTCATTTTGTATCAGTAGTCCCACTTTGAACAGCAAGCAGTTGGGTGAGTTTCTTCTAAAAACACTCCGTTATGAAATGGAATTATTGAAATGTTCAATCAAGGAAACCGAGAAGTATACTCAGCACAGAGCTTTCATTAATTCATTTATTCCACTTTATTGACTTCCTGCTTTATTCTCTTTCTCTAGGATTTACAGAAATAAAACCTTGAAGGTTTCTGCTCTCATAGAACGTAACTTTAAAGGGCTCAGGGAATACTAAACTAAGTCAGTAAACCAGTAAGAAAGCTGATTTCAGAGAACAACATGGCAAGAATATACCAATATGGAAGGTTACTGGGGTTGTGGGGCGGAGGTCAGGAATAGAGGTTTCTCTGTGAATGAAATCAATAGGTGAGTGTTGAGAAGCAGCCAGACCTCAGAAAAGCCAAGGAGAAAAATCAGAGGTGCCATGAGAAGGAGCCAGGGAGATAGAGGATGAGAATGCCTCAGATCTTTTAATGATAAAAATAGAGAATCACAGGATCCTTGACCTTTCATATAAAGTCACCTCTAAGGATAAATATAGATGGAACAAAGGTGATTAAGGTGGGGAGGCAGGGGAATTTTTTCCTGATTATTGCTTCATGATAAATTCTGATACCTAAATGCATGTCTCCTCCCATTTTTTTTTATTGGTACTGGAGATTGAACTCAGAGGCACTCGACCACTAAGCCACATCCCCAGCCCTATTTTGTATTTTATTTATTTAGAGCCTTGCTTTTCCTGAGGTTGGCTTTGAGCTCCTGATCCTCCTGCCTCAACCTACTGAGCCACTGGAATCTCCTCCCCATTTTTCCCTTACATCTTGCACTGCTTCTTGAGAATGACCCTTGCTATTCTTCCTTTCTTTCTAATAATTTGTCTGTGGATTCTTTTGTGTTTTGTGTACCGTCTGAAATAGCAGAAGTTTTATTCACTCATTTCTAATTCTATGTCTATAATACCATTTTCATTTTGTAGTGACCTGATTAGTAGCTCTGATAGACACTATTGACTAGAACGATTGAGAGTGAATGTCCTTGTCTCCTCCTGGACTTTGCAAGATATGCCTCCTCATTTAGAATGATGCTTCCTGTTCAGGGTGGTGTTTCAATTTATCCCACGTTTGCTTTGCTTTTTATCTCCAGCTACTCCCTAAAAGTTTATGTGTATTCCCCTATGAAATTATCTGGGTTTGGGATTCCCTGCAGGATAGTTCTGGTCACTTTCTCTAGTCTATGAAAATTAATCCATTTTTAAATTGTGATAAAATAGAATATGTCATTTAAATCACTTTAATTGTACAATTTTATGTCATTAATTCATTCAGTTGTTCTGCAACTCTTACCATTATCTATTTCAACAACTTTTCATCACATCAAACAAAACTCTGAACTTTTTTATTTATTCTCTTTAGAGATACAGAGAGTAGAGTGTATTTTGTACATACATATATTCTAACTTACTCTAATTAGGATCCCATTCTTGTGGTCGTACATGATGTGGATTTTCACTGGTTGTGTAATCATATATGAATGTAGGAAAGTTATGTCCAATATTTTCTACTGTCTTTCCTAATCCTACTGACCCTCCTTTTCCTTCATCCCCCTTTGTCTAATCAAATTAATTCTATTCTTCCCTATTCTTTTCTCTGATATGTGTTAGAAAATTTGGCTTTTGGTTTCTGGGGATTGGCTTATTTCTCTTAGCATGATTTTCTCCAGTTCCATACATTTACAGGCAAATGCCATAATTTCATTCTTATTTAAAGCTAAGTAATATTCCATTGTGCAGACATGCCACAGTTTCTTTATCCATTCATCTGTTGAAGGGCACCTAGGTTGGTTTCATAGTTTAGTTATTGTTAATTGAGCTGCTATAAACATTGATGTGGCTGTGTCACTGTAGTATGCTGATTGTAAGTCCTGTGGGTATAAACCAAGGAGTAGGATAATGGAGTCAATGGTGGTTCCATTCCAAGTTTTCTAAGGAATCTCTATACTGCCTCCATAACGGTTGCGCCAATTTGCAGTCCCACCAGCAATGTATGAGTGGACCTTTTCCCCCACATCCTCACTAACACTTATTGTCACTTGTATTCTTGATAATTGCCATTCTCACTGGAGTGAAATGGAATTTCAGCATAGTTTTAATTTGCATTTCTCTAATTGCTAGAGATGTTGAACATTTTTCATATATTTGTTGGCCATCTGAAATCCTTCCTCTGTGAAGTACCTGTTCAGTACCTTAGCCCATTTATTGATTGGGTTATTTTGGTTTTTTGGTGTCAAGTGTTTTAAGTTCTTTGTATATCATGGAGATAATGCTCTATCTGAGGTGCATGTGGTAAAGATTTTCTCCCATTCTGTAGGCTCTCTTATCACATTCTTGATTGTTTCCTTTGCTGTGAAGAAGCTTTTTAGTTTGATACATCACATTTATTGATTCTTGTTTTATTTCTTGCACTTTAGGAGTCTTGCTGAGGAAGTCAATTCTTAAACAGATATGATGGATAGTTGGACCCAGAAACTCTGAACTCTTAAGTAAAAACTCCCCATTAGCCAGGCACCACGGCACACATCTGTAATCCCAGCAGCTTGAGGCTGAGGCAGGAGGATTTCAAATTCAAAGCCAGCCTTAGCAACTTAGTGAGGTCCTAAGCAACTTAACAAGACCCTGTCTGTCTCAAAATTTAAAAATAAAAATCTAGATGCCCTTCATCAGATGAATGAATAAAGAAAATCTTTATTCTTTAAACATGTGGTATGGAGATTCCTCAGAAAACCTGAAATGCAACCACCATTTGATCCAGCCAACTCACTCCTAGGTTTATACCCAAAGGAATTAAAATCAGCATGCTACAGTGGCACAGCCACATCAATATTCACAGCGGCTCAACTAACTCTAAACTAAACTATGGAACCAACCTAGGTGCCCTTCAACAGATAAATGGATGAAGAAGAGGTGGTATATACACACAATGGAATATTACTCAGCCTTAAAGAAGAATGCAATTATTGCATTTGCTGGGAAATGGATGGAGCTAGAGAATATCATGCTAAGTGAAATAAGCCAGTCCTGAAAAACCAAAGGCTGAATGTTTTCTCTGATATGCAGATGCTAATTCACAATACCGGTGGGGGGTGGGGGGGAGGGAGAGTGGGCAGCTAGGGTAGAATAGAAGTACTTCAGATTAGGTAGAGGAGAATAAAGGGAGGAGAGGGGTATGAGAGTAGAAGGATAGTAGAATGAATCTGATGTTATTACCCTATGTACATATATGACTACATGACTGGTGTGATTATATATCATGTACAACCAGAAGAATGAGAAATTATACTCCATTTATGCATTCTACTTCATGTATAACGAATTAGAACAAATTTTCTTAAATTGCTTGTCTAGAACAGGGAAGGCTTAAAAATGTCAGTTTTTACTTTATAGTTAAAAACAAAACATTGAACATAATTTTTCCAAGCATAGAGCTAACTACCATTAGAACTAAACAACAGTATATTATGAAAATATACAACCAAAGAAGGAAAACAATTAAGATTCCTAAAGCCAGAATCTTATAACAATAGAAGTAATTATGGGTAATAGTAGTAGTTACCACATATTGTACATTTACATGAGCCAGGACCTGGGGCTTATAAATTTGTAAGCATTTCTCTCAATCTTACTATAATAACTTTATTAGTGAGGAATTTGAGGCTTAATGAGAACCTAGAATGCATAAGAATGTAAGATGTGATAAAGGTAACATTTTAAAACATTAAAGTATGAATCTTTTTTTAAAAAAAAGAAAATATGGTATATATACACCATGGAGCATTAGTCAGCCATTTAGAAGAATGACTTTATAACATTTGCTGGTAAATGGATAGATCTGGAGAGTGTCATTCTAAGCAAAATAAGCCAATCCCAAAAACACAAAGGTCAAAAGTTTTCTGATATGTGGAAACTAACCCACAATAAGTTTGGAGGGGAGGAATAGAAGGTCAGTGGATTAGAGAAAAGGGAATGGAGGGAAGAGAGGGGGTATAGGGAAAGGAATGACAGTAGAATGAATCTGACATAATTTTCCTGTATATATATATATATTCATATATATATATATATATATATATATGAATATACCACAGTGAATCTCACCGTTGTGTGCATCCACAAGACTGGGGTCCTAATTAGAATAATATATATTCCATGCTTGTATAATTATAACAAAATGGATTCTACTAGCATGTATAGCAAAAAAATAGAATAAATAAAAGGGTTAGGGATGTGGCTCAGTGGTTAAGTGCCCCTGGGTTCAATCACCAATACAAAAAAATACCTTCCCCATTAACCACACACACACACACACACACACACACACACACACACTTACACTCAGATAACCTCTAATCGATTTTTTGTGTCTGTAAATTTGCATGTTCTAGATATTTCATGTAAGGGAAATATAAAAAGGATATGTTAAAATCCTAATCCCCAAGACCTCAGAATGTGACCTTAGTTGGAAACAGGAACTTTGCTGAACTAATCAAGTTAAAATGAGGTCATTATAGGGTGGGCCCTAATCCATTATGACTGCTGTCCTTTTAAAAAAGAAATTTTGGACACAGAGCCAGATATTCACAGAGGGGAGATGGTGTGAAAAGACTGAGAGAAGATAAACATCTACAAGCCAAGGAACACCTAAGGCTACCAGAAGTTAGGAGACAGGCCTGGAATAGATTCTTCCCTTAGTGCCTTCAGAGAAAGCATAGCCCTGCTGACATCTTGATTTCACACGCTGGACACCAAAACTGTGAGATAATAAATTTGAGTTGTTCTAAGCCAACCAGCTTAGTGCTACTTTTTAAGGAAGTCCTAGGAGATTTCTGCCTTATGTTTTATTTTTAAACTTCTATAATTTTATCTCTACATTTAGATCTCCAATCTATTTTTAGTTCTTTTTGTATATGGTAAAAAGCAAGAATCCAACTTCATTTTTTTGTATGTTGACATTCCATTTTTCCTAACGTGTTGAGGAGACTGTTCTTTGCCCCATTATATGGTCTTGGTACCCTTATTGAAAATCATATGACCATAGATGTGAAGGTTTATTTCAGAGCCCTCTCTGCTATTCAGCGTCTGTCTACCTTAAGCCAGTACCACACCATTTTGATTACTGTGGCTTTGACATAAGTATTGAAACCAGGAAATTCGAGTTCTCCAACTTTGTTGTTCTAATTCAAGATTGTTTGGGCTATTCAGGACCCTTTGAAATTCCATATGCATTTTAGGATGGATTGTTTTCATCTTTTGAAAAAAACACCATTGGGATTTGATAGAGATTGCACTGAATATAAAAATGACTTCAGATCACACACAAAGTACCACCAACTTGGTGGCTTTTAAAACAGTGGAAATATATTTCCACAGTTCCGGAGGTGGGAAGCAATCAAGTCTAAGATCCTTCCTTGCCTCTTACGCCTTCTTGGTAACTCCAGACATTCCTTGCCTTATGGCAGCATAACTTCAACCTTTGCCTCTCTTCACATGTCTGTCTTTACTCTTTGTTTAGGTCTAAATTTTCACCTCTTATAAGAACAATAATCATGGGGATTAAGGGCCACTATAAGTATAACTTCAATTTAACTTGATAATACAGAATGAACATCCCTAATCCGAAAATCCAAAATCCAAAATGCTTTGAAATCTGAAATTTTTTAAGCAATGATGTTCAAAATGTTTCAATTTTGGATTTCATATTTTTGGTTTAGGGATACTTAATTGTTAAAGTCTATTCAGATTTTCTATTTCTTCATGATTCAATCTTGATAGATTTTGCATCTAGAAATTTGTCCATCTCTCCTAGGTTATCTAATTTATTGACACAGGGTTGTTCGTAGCACTTTCTTAAAATCCTTTTTACTAGCCGGGCGCGGTGGCGCACGCCTGTAATCCAAGCGACTTGGGAGGCTGAGTCAGGAGGATCACGAGTTCAAAGCCAGCCTCAGCAACTTAGCAAGGCCCTAAGCAACTCAGTGAGACCCTGTCTCTAAATAAAATACAATATAGGGCTGGGGATGTGGCTCAGTGGCCGAGTGTCCCTGAGTTCAATCCCTGGTTCCAAAAAAAAAAAACAAAAAACAAAATCCTTTTTACTTCTGTAGAATCTGTAATACCCCCAATTTTATTTCCAATTTCAGTTTTTCTTCATCTTAGAAAATTTAAATAATGCCTATTAAACAATAACTTCCTAATCCTCTCCCCCTAGTTCCTGGTAATCACATCATAGTATCTATTGTTCTAGGTACCTTATATAAATGGTATCATGTAGTATGTCTCTGTTTGTGATGGCTTATCTCACTTAACACAATGTCCTCAAGGTTCATGCATGCTTTGGCATGTCAGAATTATTCCTATTTACAGCTGAATAATATTCCATCATATTTATACACCACATTTGTTCATCCGTTCATCCACTGATGAATGCTTAGGTTTCTTCCACCTTTTGGCTATTGTGAATAATGCTGCTATGGACAGGGATATACAAATATCTCTTCAAGACCTTGTTTTCAATTATTTGCTGCATATACCCAGAAATGCAATTGTTTGGTTATGTAGTAATTATATTTTCAATTTTTTTAGTTTTGAGAAACTACCATATGATTACTATACAGAATACAATACACCATTTTTTCTATTCTGCTTTTCTATAAAAAGCTTTTGGAAATAAATGAATAAATTAGAGAATTCAAATAAAAATGAATGTTAAGCAAATTTATCAAGTATAGCTTTCTGATTCTAAAATACTCACTTTAACAAAGTTGTAACATTCAAATGATCTTATGTTTTAAAATATGTGAAGAATGAATATATAACAACAAATCCCATCATTATGTACAACTATAATTTACCGATAAACTATGGAAAGAGAAAAAATAAAATATGTGAAGATTCAAAATACTAATAATCACAATGAATAGAATTTATTTAGTCCTTTACTCTGTGCCAGGCAAAGGGGCAGAGATATCTGTGACACATTTTATTTATTCTTACCAATAACTTCACATAAAGTTACTACTATTTTTATTTTACAAATGAGAAAACTAAGGGTCAAAGAAATTAGATAACTTACTACAGTCAGATAACTTACTTGGCAAGTGAGTTTTCAATCCCAAGAAATTTGACTCCATACAAAACCCTCACCCATAATCACTATTTCTTTTTAATAGCCTTGGTGGTTTTATTTTTTTTATTTGTTGTTTTTAGGTATACATGACAGTAGTGTGTATTTTGACATACTATACATACATGGGGTGCAACCCATTATTTATTGACCATTTGAAATCCTCCTTCTGTGAAGTGCCTATTCAGTTCCTTTGCCCATTTATTGATTGGGTTATTTAGTTTTGGGGGAGCTTTTTTTTGGTGTTAAATTTTTTGAATTCCTCATATATCCTGGAGATGAATGCTCTATGTGAGATACAGGTGGCAAAGACTTTCTGCCATTCTGTAGGCTCTCTCTTCATGTTCTTGATTGTTTCCTTTGCTGTGAAGAAGCTTTTTAGTTTGATACCATCCTATTTATTGATTCTGGATTTTACTTCTAGCCAAAGCAGTCCTTAGCAAGAAAAGTTATGCAGTAAGTATCTCAAAACCAGACCTTCAATTATACTACAGGGATATAGCAATAAAAACAGCATCATATTGGCACAAAAATTGAATTGAAGACCAATAAAACAGAAGACACAGAGACATGTCCACATAAATACAGTTGTCTCATACTAAACAAAGGCACCATAAACATATACTGGAGAATGGGTTCAATCCCCAGCACCACCAAAATATATATATATATATACTGAAGAAAAGATACTGCTGGGAAAATTGGAAATCCATATTTGTAGATTGAAACTGAACTCCTATATCTCACCTTGCACAAAATTCAACTCAAACTGGATCAAGAACCTTGGCAGTAGACAGAGACCCTGCGCATACAAGAAGAAAAAGTAGGCCCAACTCTCCATGGTATCAGCTCAGGAACAGACTTCCTCAATAAGAGGACTAAAGCCTAGTGGTTTTCTTTCTTGTTTTAGTTATCTTTTACATTGCTATAACCAAAATACCTGACAAGAACATTTTACAGGAGGGATATTTTATTTACCTCATGGTTTCAGTGTTCAGTCCATGGTTGATTGACTCTAGAAACGAGTCCAAGGTGAGGTAGAATATCATGGCTGAAGAGCATGGTAGAGGAAAGCAGCTTAGGACATGATGGCTAAGAAACAGCGTGACCTCTGCTCACCAGGGACAAAATGTAAACCCCGAAGGCAAACCCCCAGTGACCTATACTTCTTCTAGTCTCACCCTACCTACCTATAGTTACTGCTCAGTTAATCTATATCAGCCAGTTAATCCACCAATTAGGTTTTACCTCTCATAATCTAATCACTTTACCTTAAAAAAATCTTGCATTATCCCACATATGTGGGCTTTTGGGAGCCATCACATATCCAAACCATAGCATATTTCATCCTTAGGAAATCAGTTCAGATGTTGCTGCCAATCCCTGAAATAAGATGTTGGAAAGTTTTTCTCATGAAACCAAAATTGCATGTCCCTGCTCTTCTCTTCTCCAATGAAGCATATGGAATATATGTCCTCAAAACCATTGCTGAATGAAGCTGAATTAGTGATAACAATTACAGACTGACTTCTTTTCCAGATACCTCCAGAATCCTCTGTAAGTAAACTTTCTAAAGATTCACAATCACTTAAAGTAGGGCATTCATTCCTGTCACATCATGTATGGAACTGAGGTGACACTTTACTTGATGTAAAGTGGTTTGCTTTTCATGGACAATTGGCCTCTGTATGAGGTACTTGTAATTTACTAATTTCATATTGTTCATATCCTATATGTTACTCTGACTCCTATATTATAAATAACTGATCGATGTCTGTCACACATATTGTTATTATTCTTACCCCCCCAACCTCAACCCCACCCCTCCCTTCCCTCTATGCTCTCTATCCTTTCTCCATTCTTGCCATCATTCCAGCCCACATTATGCATCATCATTCACTTATCAGAGAGACCATTCGGCCTTTGGATTTTTGGGATTGGCTAATCTCACTTAGCATAACAGTCTCCAACATCATCCATTTACCTACAAATGCCATAATTTTATTCTTCTTTATGGCTGAGTAATATTCCATTGTGTATATATACCACAGTTTCTTTATCCATTCATCTATTGAAGGACATCTAGGTTGGTCCCACAATCTAGCTATTGTAAATTGAGCAGCTATGAACATTGATGTGGCTGCATCACTGTAGTAATCTGATTTTAAGTCCTTTGGGTAAAAGCCAAGGAGTGGGATAGCTGGGTCAAATGGTGGATCCATTCCAAGTTTTCTAAGGAACCTCCACACTGCTTTCCAGAGTGGCTGCACCAACTTGCACAGATGGTGTGACTCTACTTTGTGTACAACCAGAAAAACAATTGCTGTACTCCATTTGTGTTCAATGAATCAAAAAATTAAATAAAAAAAAGAAAGAAAACAGAAAGGAGATAAATAGAAGAATGGAATTGAAAGGGAGGGAGGAGGGCACAGAGGAGTACTGGGGAACAAAATCTACCAAATTATGCTATGTTTATGTACAAATAAACCACAATGAATCCAAAAAATAAATAAATAAATAAATAACTGATCAAGATGGATAATTTGAATGAAAATTCCTTAAAAGAACTTAACAAGGCCATAGAAGATCTGATACTGCTTTCCTCTTTATCCACACTTATCTCCATCTCCTCCTCAATTTCTCAATTCAAACAGAGCTAATTTCTATCCACCAAACCTGCCATGCTCCAGTTTATCCCAAGGGCCTTCTTAAATCTTGTTCCATTTGCCTACAATATTCATTCTCTTTTGGGATGGGGCTAATTCCTACTTAGTCTTCAGAGTACCTTGATAGTTCTTCCTCCAGAAATCTTTTACTTCTTTTTTTTCCAGCACTAGGGATACTACCCAGGGGCATTCTACCACTAAGTGAAATCCCCAACCCTTTTTATTTTTTTGTTTTGAAACGAGATCTCACTAAATGACTGAGGCTGGCCTCAAATTTGCAATCCTCCTGCCTCAGCAACCCATCACTTGGATTACATCTCTTCATGAACCTAAAGGCCTGAACTATAGTAACAATCCAACTTACAATGTTATTTTGTCTTTTAAAAGGATCATGAACCAATTTATTTATAGTTTCCTAAAATAATTTTCAAGAGGCTTACCACAGCTCACTGGGGAAAAAATGAAGAAAAAAAGGCAAGAGTTTTCCTTAACTCACATAATATTAAGAGAGCATGTATAAATTGAGAACTTACTGTGCACAAAGCTCTGTGCTTTGTGAATATATATTTTGTCATAGTAACTGTAAAACAAGCAAAATTATTTCATTCATTTTAGAGATAAAGATATAAGGATTAGAGAATTTTTCAAAATCACACAGGTAACAAAAGACATAGAATTTAAGTACATATCTGTATGACTTTATAACACATCTTGTATAGCTATTACGCTCCTAGGCAGTAAGAAGACCTTAGAAAGAAAGGATGAGTCTGAGGCCATTGTGGAGTTGCCCACCCACTTAGACCCTTTTAGGGCTTTCCTTAACCTTTTTCTTTAGGACTCCAGAAAGTAAAGAGCTTTATGAAAATTCTCTGCCTCCAGTCCCAGAAGGAAGGGGAAACATCTCACTCTACCCCAAAACCATTATGTCACTCCCTGGCTCCCTAACCTTCTGAGCCTTTCAGGTTCAATCCAGTTCAACCTGCAGAAATTGTTCATGGAGATCTGAAAAAGGGTGCAGTACCTGGGTTCTTGTGGCTATTCATTCAATCACTAGGAACTAAGTAACGACACCCAGCTAACAACCTTCAGAGCTGGACAAGGGACACACTTCTGGTTCTGCTGGATGTACCCAGGGATACTGAATGTGCAACAGAAGCCTACCATCTTGATTTTAGACTCATTACACCAGGTTCTGGGAGAGCACATCTATGACTCACTATTCTTGGCTGTGGCTGGAAATGGATTCAACTGGCCCTTAAATGAGGCTGTTCTCTGAAGCTTCAAGAACTCTCTGAGCCAATGAGTTCACTGAGTTGTTTCAAGGTCTTCTCATATCTTTTTCTGTACTCCCAGATCTGTTTAGACTGATAACATCACGTTCTCTTCCTGAATTCTCTTAAAAGATAATGAGAACCCGTTGCTTTCTCATAACATCCTTGAGACAAACATCCTGAGGTAGGTTAATTTGTTGAATTTTTAACAGAAATCTCTGAGACCAGAGAATTGAGTTGCTGAAAGATTACTGAGTTAGAAAACTAGTATTTCACACCCTGATTGCTTAATATTACCAATAAACAAAACTTTCTCCTAAAAAATTGCTGAGGTAGATTCTGTTAATATCCCCATTTTATAGGAAACTGTAGCTTAACTTAAATTGTCCACTATCACTCAGCCAATAACCGGTAGAGCCAAAATCCCATTGCCAAACTTTTTATTCCAAAAGTTTCACTGGTTTAACCAGAAGCCAGTATTGCAGAATACAACATGTGGAGCTGATCTCCTCCCCTTCTCAAGGCATGGGTGTCAAAGGGTGTTTCTTTTTTTGGCATTTTAAAATATGACTATAGTATTCTTTATTTTCTTGTGATTCCTCTAGGGATATTCTTCAATGATAGAGCATCTACTCAGTAAATGTAAAGCTGTGGGTTCAGTTACCAGCACCAACACACACACACACACACACACACACAATTTATTTGCTTATGGTTAAAACAAAATAAGTATTTTAAATAAGGCAAGTAAAATATAATTGAGTTTCATGAATGAATAAGGAAAGAGATGGGTCACAGTAATATTGAGACAGGGAAAAATACAGAACAGAATAAGTGATAAAAAAAAAGGACAAACATGTTCTAATTTACTGAAACCTAGATGGGCTGAGAGAGTTTACAACTTTATATTGAAATAAGACTTCAAGCAAGAAAGAAAAGAAATTCCTTTTCAAAATCTAGTCTGTCATCAGATGGAATTTCCTCCAGTTCTCAAAGAAGAGTCAACTCTGTCTTGTTTCTAGACTTCCAGGTTTATTGGGTTTCAAAACCCTGTGTCCCCATACTCTTCAGGCTTCTTCCCACATATTCATCAGGCCTCAGCTTTGGTGCTCCTTCCCATGCAAAGCATTCTTGGACTTCCCAAGGCTGTTTAGATGTTCAAGGGGGTGGAGTTCCCACCCCCTCATATAAGTTCTAAACTTCTTTGTCACTAACGTAGATCCATTTTCACATAAAGATTTTTTTCTATAGTAGAAACATAAGATCTATGGAGGAGTTTCATTCAAGAGCATTTTCCTTGGGCTGGAAAAACTAGTACAATTTTTCTTTTTTGTTTTTTTAATTATCGAATCATCATAAAAGAACTCTCTTTGCCCCACACCTAAGAGGCTGGCATATTAATGGGAACTTAATAAGTATGTGTTAAAAGAATAAGAAAATGGGGAGATGCTGGGACAGGCTAAGCTCTGGCGCCTGTGGCCAGGGCCTCTTGGGCCAGGGGTCCTGGCAGCGAACCTCAGTGGCAGAAAAGTCACTTCCAGTGGATCGCCTCATGGCAATACCTCGCCCGGAGCCCTGAATATCTTCCATCCGAATTTGAAGAGAAAACAGAAGAACTGGGCGGCCCAGCAGCCCCAACCAATGAAATTTGACTACCTGAGGGAGGAGGCTGGAAATTGGATTGTGGACCATATATATGACATAGCCAGAGATTTCACCCTGGCTTTGGATGTTGGTGGTGGAAGAGGTTACATAGTGCGGCATTTGAGTAAGGAAACTGTCGGAAAATTTTTCCAAACAGACCTTGCAGAAAATGCTTCGAAAAATTCCTTAGAAACAGAAATTCCTACTGTAAATGTTTTAGCTGATGAAGAATTCCTTCCCTTCCAAGAAAATACATTTGACCTGGTGGTGAGCAGTTTAAGCTTGCACAGGGTGAATGACCTTCCTAGAGCACTTGAACAGAAAAAAAAAGTCCAGAATGTTGACTAATTTTACAAAACATGTTGCGTATCAACTGATGAATGCACGAGAAATTTTCAAGGCTTTCACAGTGGTTTTAAGGTATGGGTGAGAGTAACTGTTCATGGACTAGGAAAGCCCTGCTACACAGAAACACAATGCTGGCAGCTGCAGCGGTTTACAGAGAGATGTACAAAAATGAAGATGGTTCAATACCTGCCACAGACCAGATCTATTACATGATAGGATGGAAATATGATGATTCTCAGGCAAGACCAGCTGAAAGAGGTTCTGCAACTGTGTCATTTGGAGAGCTAGGAAAATTAAACAATCTATGTCACAGGGGGAAAAGTCACAATAAGCGTTCTATTCAATGTTAATATAGTCCAGAATTTTCATCAGAAGTTGATAATTTTCACATCAAAAATTATTACATTTTGAAACAAGGAACAATCTATAAATCATTTACTAGCAGACTTTTCAAGTAATTCGAATAAATACCACATCTATATTTATTAAGCATTGCAGGTCACATTGTTTCTATTTTCATAAGGATGATTTGGGTGTCTTTTTTGCATATTCAACCTAAGAGAAAGAAAATGTTTTCCTTGAAAACCCACAAGTATGTTCCTATATATGAACGTCTGACTTGATGGAAAACATTGCTCATACCGGCTTTTTATACCTTTTCTCCTCTGGTATTTTGTTATTTCTGTGGGAGGGCCATACCAAAGGAGATGAGAGGGAGAACATGAGAGACCCTTTAGAGTTCTAGCCCATTTACAATGAAAACAGACTTTTTGTCATGACTGCTATAAAATACTTAAGCCAAAAAAAAGAGAAGAGAATGATTAAGTTCCACACCTTCTTCCATAGATGACCCTGCCCTATATCTCATGCTTTTATTTTAATGAATATTAATGTGGAATCAAAAATCAAATCAAGTTACTCTGTAGTTCATCTTAAGTCTAACAAATTATACACAAGAGGGGATTCCTAAGATTATAAGCTCTCAGAAACAGGTTGAGTTCAGGCATAAGAGAACTCTTCTCTGTTAAGAGAAAAGAGCATGAGTTGACTTTGGTTTAAATTGAATTTACAACCTCCCAATGGCATTCACTAATTTAGCAAACATGTATTGAACTATTATGTGTCAGGCTCTGTCAAGAAGGTGGGGATGAAAGCAGATTTTACCCTCCATAATGTGGGTATGTGAGTCAAAGGCATTAGTAGAAAAAAGACTGACCTCTCCTTCAAAAGAAGGAATTTTGCCAGCAGACTGTCTTTGGATTTGAAATGCAACAACTTTTCCCTGAGTATTCAGACTGCTGGCCTAACTTGCAGATTTTGGATTTGTCAGCCTCCACAATCATGTATTGTTGAGGGAGTGATGAATGGCAAAGACAACGAGAGTGATGATCCAATAGACAATTATGCAGCTGTTTCACAAGTAGATCAATTGCAATCAGAGCCTGAAAGAATCCATAAATAGAAGAGCAAATGAAACACTTGGAAGCCCTTAATGTCAATTCTTGAAAGTCAGAGGCAGAGTGGAAAGAAAAAGCAATAGAGGAGCTAGTAGAGTGGTATGCAAGACAGGAAGAGCAGCTACAGAAAATGAAAGCAAACATTGGGGCAGCAGAAGTCCTTGTAAAAGGACACCAATGAGGCTGGGGATATAGCTCAGTCGGTAGAGTGCTTACTTTGCCAAGCACAAGGCTCTGGGTTCGACCCCCCAGCCCCGCAAAAAAAAAAAAAAGACACCAGGCACTGAGCAGAGGATCCAAGTCCAGCAAGCAGGCCAAAGATGTCTCCCATAATATACTCAGTCCTCATCTCCCTCAAGCAGGCCCCCTGGTGCACTGAAGGGCAGCCACCTGTGGAAACACGACATTTGCAATATCTTAACTCAATGACATTCCTACTCGATGACGTGTTCACAGTGATTGGATTAATTATTTTGAGTTCTTTTGAACCAAAATTTTTGTTTTTAGAGTTGACCATTGTTAATGATGGCACATTTCCTTCAACTGGCATTCAGAGAGGAGTAGGGAAAATGAAGAGGAAGGGAAGAAAGTTCCCAAAAGTAGCCTCAACCTGTGCTTTGGGCATCATTCTGTGAATAAATTTGTTTCAAACAAACAAACAAAAAAAAGAGGCTGGGGATATGGCAGTGAATAAGCATCTAAGAACCTGTCTGTCTAGTGGATGAGAGGCAGGCCATCAAGAAGGAAATAAGACAATTTTAGAGAGTGATAAATTTTACAGAAAACAGAGCAGGTATTAGGCGAGGGTGAGGATTCGGAGTGGAAGCGTTCTGATTAGAGCAGTGATTTCCAATGAACAACCTGGGAACAGGAATGAGTTTTCTGGTGTACCTATAGTCCCAGCCACTCACGGGGTGTGGGCAGAAGGATTGCCTGAGTTCAGGAATTAGATGCCAGCCTGGGCAGCATAGTGAGATCCCATCTCAAAAAGAAAAACAAAATAAGCGAAAAATAATGAGTTCTCATTGCCAGAGCAATGAGGGGATGAAATATGCTGTAGTGAGGATCTTGAATGCCCACCCCCAAATCAATGTATTTAAAAGGCTAGATCCCCAGAGGGTTGGAAGATCATAGAGTCTTTAAAAGATGGAGCCTGGAAGGTGGTCTTTAGGTCATCAGGGATGTACAGGATGTATGCTTAAAAGGGACTATAGGACCCTGTCTCCCCACTTTCTTTTGCTCTCTGGCTTATGACCAGATGAGCAGTTTTGCTTATTCACGAATTTTTGCCATGATATACTGCCTCCCCACAGGCCCAAAAGCAATGGGGTAAATCAATAAAGCTGTAATCCCAAAACTATGAGCCAAAATAATCTTTTATCTTTACAGATTAATTATCTTGGGTATTTTGTTATAATGACAGAGAGGTAACACAGAATATCCCCCCCCCAGAAAAGGCTTATCTCTATATAAACATAACTGACAGTATGATTTAAAACTTTCTTTATTTACTAATTTCCAAGAGTCAAAATAATTCCATGTATACTACTGTGTTTTGACTACAGGTGTTGAGAGCCAGACTCTAGAATGTGGAACTCATTCCAAAGAGTCACCACATGTGGGCTCACAACTGAAAATTGTCCAGGAACTAGGATGACCCTATTTCATCATTACTTTCTTATCTTGACCTCCAATTTCACTAACCTGACCTCCAATTTCACTAACTGCTGGGTTATAAATTTCCAACCATGAATGCTCTTATTTTCCTAGTTTTAACATTTGATTGATTTGTGCAGTCACAGAGTTGAAGGTATTCCCATATTCACCTGCACACCAAACACCTGCACTGAAGTCATGGACTGGACAAAACAGCTGGGAAACCTCTAAATGGGACCCCAGTCTATGCAAAAGTAAACACTAATCCCAGTAATTTAAGAATAAAAGCTGTCATTTAATTACTACTACATGGCAGACACTGGGAAAAGGAAGTGAACATAACTCAGCACATGTAATCTTTAGTACCTTCCACAGGGAGAAACCAATGTGAAGTGTTAAATACTTAATAACTCCAATTCCTATCTGCATGACTCAAGCAAAGTATTCCTTATCTCTAAAATGAAACAAGGTACTACAGATCTTGCGAATTTGTGTGTATGAAGATTAAATGAGGTAGTGGTTATAACCTATTAAACACTTGCTTAATGTTAGCTGTTGGATTCATTATTCAATAATGAATGCTTAACATGTGTAGTCCTGGGTAAATATTTTGTGCTCATTCAATTCCATTCGCCTTCTGTTTTCTCATGTTTTTATGTGGCCCCTTAATCTGCCTGGAAGGTTTCTGGCTTGATGTATGCTTATTAACAATTTACCAGAAAACGAGCCTCATATCACTTTCCACAGTCTACCCAGCCCCTAAGGCCAAAGGAAAATATAAACAAGTTTGACGAAAGAATCTAGAAGCACTAATAAAAATATTCACTGCTCTGTGAGAAGAGGGAGTGAAAATCAGCACCAATAATATCTTACTGATTTCACTTTTAAGTTTTATTTTGTGGATGTATATATTAATATAGTCAAACTCATTACTGAGTTAGTCTTGTTATGCTTTTAAAAAAATTAACATCCTGTCCAAATTATCTCATTTTATTTAAAATACAGTTATCATCATTTAAAATACTGACAAATATTCCATCCTATGAATGTGTTGTGGTTCACTTAATTTTCATAGTCATTTTCAATTTCACTAAACTACAAATAAACCAGAAATGAATTATTTTGCTAAGATACATTTTTCTGAATTTCAGATTATTGAGGGTATGACTCCTTTACATTTTTTCATCCCTTTAGAGAACTGGGTATGTGACTGTTCTTTCCCCCTTTTTTGTCTTACTAATGTGGCTGAATTTGATGAATTTTGTTATATATAGTGAGATGGTCTGCTCATATTAGAGCATCCTTACAGTCCTAGAATTTCTCATTTGCCATACTGTCACCAGAAAGTGATATCCCTGGGATAGTATCTCGAGGAATTCCCAGAGAAGTGGGGAACTCAACTCAGGACAAGTGGGATTCTTGACACATATTGATGGAAAAGAATTTCAGCACATGTCAATTGAGTCATTGACAAATAGATTTGTTTATGAAAGCAAGGACTACACATTCAAGGGAGAATGTGGGCCATCTCAAGGGTAAGAGATGCATTTTGGGGGATCCCAGCTCTTCTTCTAATGGAAACTTAGTGAAGAGTAGACATGGCAAGGTATGTAGGATGACATCTGTCTGGTGATTGTGAGTTGATGTGTGGTCATGTGGTCACTCTCAAGATCCTTATGCTGATGTGATCTCTATTATCTGATAGGTAGATAATACTGGAAAGTCCCCTAAGTTTCTTTTAGGGGACTTTCCCAAAATATTGAATCTCTCTTTGCTTTATCTATTTACTGGTGAGCTAATTAACACTGCACAAGATAATTGACATATGGGAGTAAATTCATGGTTAACTTTAAGATTTAAAGATTTCCCAAAATATAGGAGTGACAGGATGGGAAAGAGACTGGCTCAGGGAATGACAGGCCTGAAAAAATATGTGGAACTTAAAGTTTTATTTTGAACAAATTTTAAAAATTTTTAAAAATTTTAAAGTTATATTTCCTTATCCTTTCTTTCATCTCCTTTCTACCTATTTTTAATTTCCTCTATTCTACCCAATACTCCATTATTATCTTCATGTGCTGTTGTGTACTACTAAAAGATTAAAATTTTAGTGAGTTTATTTGAGCATTCATTGATTCATGAATTAGGAAGTACCAGAACTCATGTGATTCAGCACTGCTCCAGAAGTGGAGAGAGAGAAAAATTTTTCCCTATTTCTTTTTGGTGCATTATAATTGTACATGGTGGTGGAATTCATTGTTACATATTCATACATGCAATATATGAATACAATATACATGCAATTATAACAATATATTTGGCCAATATTATTCCACAGTTTTTCCTCTTTCCCTTCCCTCCTCCCTCCCTCCCTCTGGTTCTTTTCACGGGAAAGTTTTATAAGGTGTTCCAGAAGCAAAACAAAATACTTTTGGTCAAAGTGGAAAGCCCACATTAGAGGTTAGTTAACAGCTTCTGATTAGTTAAGCACATTGATTTGGGTTTAGTTTGCTTAAGTAGGAGCCCAATATATTGAATCTCAGTCTAATGGACTTCCAATTAATTATTTTAGATGGTAGCATTTCATTAATTTCATTATATAATCAGACTATAGCTTTCTTTCCAGAGATCACCATTGTCAATTTGTTTTATAATTTTTAATTTTATTTTTAAATTAGCCCCATCAGTTTTAGTCTGTCTCACAGAACTCAAACTTGAATCTAATATGGCCTGGGATGAATGAGCTAGGGGGAAAAAACTGTACTTCAGTGGAAAACTTTGCATTGTTCTGATCACACCCATCCAGGTTATCTCCAGTCCTCCTTTGTTGTTGGTTACTTTGGAAAACTGCTGATAGCAATGCACAATGATTCTTACATCTAGACATATACATTTAGCCCCATTCAAATTGAGGCCAATTTTACTTCCATTTACACATTCATTTCAATATTTATTCTTGACCTTAATTTAGATTCTCCCTAGAACTGATTGTAACACCGGTTTTTTTCACTAGCCACTGAAAAAAGACCTTTAACATGCATTCATTTTTGTATCTGTATAACAGTCAGGATTTAATTGTTTGGGGAATTTAAAAAATTTATTAAAATTTAAAAGATTTTTAAAAATCTTTTTAAAAATTGTATGATTTTATCAAAATAAATTCTACTGTCATGTATAGCTAAGATGATCTAATTTTTAAAATTATGATTAAATTGTACAAACCACAAAATAAACCATCTGAACCCATTTTTAAGTTTACAATTCAGAGGCATTAAGTACATTTACTTTGTTATGCAACCTCACCACAATCCAATCTTTAGAACTCTTTTCATCTTACAAAACTGAAATTCTGCCAGGTGCAGTGGAATACACCTGTAATCCCAGTGGCTCAAGAGGCTGAGGCAGGAGGATTGTGAGTTCAAAGCCAACCTCAGCAAAAGCCAGTCACTAAACCACTCAGTAAGACCCTGTCTCTAAATAAAATAGGGCCAGGGATGTGGCTCAGTGGTCAAGTGCCCCCTGAGTTCAATCCCTGGTACCCCAAAAACAAAACAAAACAAAACTGAAATTCTGTGCTCATTAAAAAATAACCCTCCACTGCTCGCTCAACTCCTAGAAACCACCATTCTACTTTCTATTGATGAATCTGATTCTAGATATTTCTACATATCTTATATGAGTGTGCCCAAAGGAAACACTCTTCCTCCACCAATGTAGATGCAGTTGGAGGAGAGAGCTGCTAATTAGCAGATTAACAGGAAAAAATTAACATGCATATGAAAGAATATAGGTGTTGAGATTCCCTGAAAAACCAGAGATAGGGATTTATATGCCAACTTAAAAGATTTCTATGGAAAAGACAAGTAAGCTTTTAGGAGAACAAATGGAAGGTATGACAGTTGAAGGTATGTTTACTGATCTGATTTCCCATTCAACTGCAAGGGGTACTACCTGAGTGTGAAGCTCCCCCAAGGAGTTTATGACAGCTTCATTCTTAAAGGGATCTGTTCAAAAAAAAAAAAAAAAAGGAGGCTGTAAGAAAACTACTTTCTGCATCTGCTGTATCTCAAATATTTTGAGCTTAAAGTAATCTTTATACCATCCCTTGGGGATATGAGTGGGCTCCTCCAAGTGGAATCACACAATATTTTCCTTTTGTGATTGGTTTATTCCACTTGTCAAAATGTCCTCAAGCTTCATCTGTGTTGTAACATGTGTCAGAATGTTTTTCTTTTTGAAATGTTTTGTTTTTAGTTGTAGGTGGACACAATACCTTTATTTTATTTTTATGTGGTGCTGAGGATCGAACCCAGGGCCTCACGCATGCCAGGTGAGCCCTCCACCACTGAGCCACAACCCCAGCCCCTTAAGGGGCATTTTTAAGGTTGAATAATATTACACCAAATGCACATATGACAATTTGCTTATCCATGCATCCATCAGTGGACTCTTAGGCTGCTTCCAAATTTGGGTTTTTATGAATAATGCAGTAGGGACATGGGTATATAAATGTCCCTTTAAGACCCTACTTTGGAGTATATACCCAGAAGTGGAATTGCTGGATCTATTTATAATCCTTTAAAAAATTGGTCATTCTGTTTTTATTTTGTTTTGTTTTTGCTTTTTGATACTGGGAGTTGAACCCAGGCGTGCTTTACCACTGAAGCACATCCCCAGTCCTTTCATTTTTAATTTTGCAATGTGGTCTCACTAAATTGTTTAGAGCCTCACTAAACCACTGAAGCAGGCCTCGAATTTACAAACCTCCTTCCTCAGCCTCTAGAGTCACTGGGATTTTAGGTGCATGCCACTGTGCCTGGCTATTATTTTTTTCATTTGATAGTAGTAATCCTAATAGTACTATCAATACTACTATCAATACTACTATTGTGAGGTGGTATCTTGTAGCTTTGATTTGTTTCTCTCTAATAATTACCAATGCTGAGCATCTTCTCATGTGTTTATTGGCCAGAAAATTATCTTTTAACACTGTAATCCTCCTTTTATCACATCCATCAACCAGAATCCCACTCATTGTATGTGATGGATGTATTAGAGATGGACATCCCAGAAATAAGCATGGGCCTTACTTCATGGATGTCAACTTTATTAGCAGCATTTTTTTTTTCTTTCCCAGGTGGCCCATCTTACAAATCCACCTCTGTTGTAGTCATTTGACATTTGGCAAGAAGAGACAGAGGGTTTGTTGTTGCCAGATTTATGGCACAGGTTTCAGGGTGGGAAATGGAATATTATATTGCTTTATATAAGATTTATGGTATGCCAGGTGTGGTGGCACATACCTGTAATTCCAAGGACTTGGGAGGCTGAAGCAGGGGAATCTCAAGTTCAAGCCCAGCCTTGGCAATTTAGCAAGACTTTGTCTCGGAGTAAAATGGGCTGGAGATATAGATCATCGATAGAGCATCCCTAAATTCAATTCCCAGTACTGTTAGTTGTTCTTTCTTCCAGATTAAAGTTATGATTATTTAGATAGATTACCCAAAATGTTCCAATTACATCCCAATATTCATATCTTTTCAATATTTGCTTTTTCAATCCACTTACATGTGTTTCCTTTTATTAATTTTATTCTATTAATATTTTGTTATGCTTAACCCATTATGTCCTATCATCTGATATATAAGACACTATAAAACCTATAATCTCCTATTATGGTAGTCTTTCCTTTCTAATGTTAAAATACTATTTTCAGAAAAAAAATCTTGACTCTCATACAGATATAAAAATGAACACCTGTTAAAGGATTGATTTTGCTCATATACTAGGAAGTACCAGGCAGATGTTAATGCCAATTGAAGAGTCAAAACAACACAGATTTATATAACATGAAGGAAGTTGAAATGAATTGCAAAAGGAGACAGAATGGATTTTACCACAGTTGGACATTAGGGGAAAATCCCTACCAGACCAGATGAAATTTATGTACCTATTAATTATCATTATATATCTATCTATAACAGGATCAATTAAACAATTTTCCCCTCAGATGTATTCAAGTGAAGAAGTTGTCCCTGAATATTTGTACTGAAACAAAAGTCAAAACACCATATTACTTAATGGAAAATTGTTCTGATATGAGTGATAAAAGGAAATATCATATTAGTAATCAGAAAATTGTTCTCATATATTACAGTAAAAGGAAATTGAAAGCACTATTTCCAAATCAATCACACCACATTCATTCAACCAAATATGAGTCTACCGTATCATGACGAATTCCTCTCATAAACTTTGTTTTACATTTGTTCCAATAGGACTCAATGTTTTGTGTATGCACACCAAGAGGTGACATAAAATTTCAAATGTTATCATTACAGTTAATTGTAATTTGTTGGAAACCAAGATGAGGGATGATCTCTATGATACTAAAAAATTGCATTTCACTCTCTGATATGTGGTCCTGTTAATATTTTACGGTTAAAGCAGGACTTATTGATTTGAAAGTAATGACCTAGACCACCAAGCCAAATCAAATGCAGATCAAAGTATGCTTGTGTATTTCCTAATGGAAATCGTAGCTTTTGGCAATAGCACGGGCTGTGACTTCCACAGACCAACAGAATAGGGAATTAAGTTATGTTTTCAGGTAGTGACATGAGGAGCATTTAGAACATCAACAATACATAGGCTGTAGCATATCTTGAAATAAATGTTATATATTGGGACAAGTAAAATGAAAACATTCTCAAAAATAAAACCACTAAAAAAGTTAACACTTTCAGTTTCTTATGCAGGAACTAATCTGAATTTAGAAATTTGACCCACAGGGACAAAATGTTCAATTAATCCTTGAAAAGTTGCAAAATAACTAAAAAAAAAATGAACAGGATTAGAATCCAATTACCCAAAATGGTCCATTGTAAGAGAACGTATAGTTTCCTCCCATATAGGAAAAAAGCAGTAACTTTTCCTCTCCGATCATTAAGATCACGGATGGTGTCTTTATAACAGAAGACAAACTAACAAGACAAAGCACAACAAATTTATTTATCAAAGATTCACATAGCTAGATATGGTCACACACCTACAATGCCAGTTCAAGGCCAGCCTGGGCAAATTAGGGAGACATTGCCCCGTCAAAATTTTTTTATATACAATAAAAAGGGGTGGTGATGTAACTCAATGGTAGAGCACCCAGTACTGAAAAGAAAATTCACATGACATGGAAGTCTTCAGAAATGAAGGCCCAAAAACAGGGAGAACTGTGAATTTGCATACTTAGTTTCAATGAAGGACACATGGTTATGAGGAAATATTATTGAATAAAAAGAGTACAACTTAAAACCTACATGGTGGTGCATCCCTGAAATCCCAGCTACTCAGGAGGCTAAGGCAGGGAGATCACAAGTTTGAGGCCACTCTAGGCAGAGTAAGACGTCTCATATAAAATTGAAAATAGGCTGGGGATGTAGCTCAATGATAAAGCACTCCTGGGTTCATTCCCTAGTAGTCCCGCAATACATACACACACACAAACACAAAAGAGTATTACCTAAGGCTGGGGATATAGCTCAGTTGGTAGAGTGCTTACCTCGCATGCACAAGGCCCTAGGTTCAATCTCCAGCATCACCAAAAAAAAAAAAAAAAAGAGTACGACCTAATGAGAGCTTGAACTTGGCAAAGTCTGTTTGTTCAGATTCTTCTTGGCCTCTGTGTACTATTCCTGTAGATAGCAGGAGAGGTAGGTCAAAGAGTTCTTTCATGACCTGCTGTGACACAAACAGGAGGGGTAAAGTCAAAGAGAGACCACCAAAGGAATTATATTTTGGGGGTCATATTCTAAGCCCAACACCATGTACATAATGTACATAATCATTTTTCCAATACTATGTACATAATTATTTGCCTCTTTTTATTGCTATAGGGACTTTGTTATGTCTTATTGTACTGGCTACAAGTTTCTTTAATGATGATAGTAGGTAGACATGCTTGTTCCTAATTTCAATGTTGTCAAAAATACCCACAACATAGCTCCTATATCTGTGTGTGTGAGTTCTGTTGTCATGTATGCGTGTATCCAAAATTGTAAATTTTTTTTTCTTTTTGTTTCATTTTGTTTTGTTATGTTTTTTGGAGGTCCTAGGGATTGAACTCAACAGGTCTGTCTCTAAACTACATCCTCAGCCTTTTTTAAATTTTTTTGAGACAGGATTAGTCTAATTTGCCCACACTGGCCTTGAACTTGCTATCTTCCTGCCTCAACCTCCAGTCACTGGGATTATAGGCATGTGTGTCACTGCACCCAACTCTTCTAATTTTTATTAGTTGTGTTTTCCTACTTTTCTTTTCTACTGCTGTTACCAAAAACAGTGCAGAGAGGAAGAGGCTACATTACCAGCTAGTTGCTCCAGAAATATTCAGTTAGAGCTCAGGATGTGGCTTGGTGGTAGAGTGCTTGCTTTCCGTGCATGAAGCCCTGGGCTCAATCTCCAGCACCAAAACAAACACACACACACACACACACACACACACACACACACATACACACACACAGAGAGAGAGAAATATTCAATAGGTTTTATTCAAAGTCAGCTGTGAAGGAAGATAGAAGAAACTTGTAGTTTCAAAAGTTCCATCTTTGAAACCTCTGAAGGTAAGCAGAGCTTTTTAAAAGAAGAGATAGTGAAATGAGACAAAAGGCAAGAAGCATACATAAGCAGATTTAGTTAGCCTGTTTTAGGCTGAGGAGGGAGCAGTCTTCCCTCTTAGTTTCTTTGGTGCCTGTCAGGGTGGATTGTAGCCCTTCAGTCTCCATTCTCAGCAGAAGGAATTTGCTCTTCATTGATGGAGGCGGGAGTAGGGAAGCCAAATTCAGTCTGTTTTGTTGCATATACTTACCTACATTTCTCCTGTAAAACAAGTCTGGAATTCATTTCTATACCTACCACTTTTCTGATTTCAATTCATTTATTTTGTCCTCAATCAGAATTATGCCATCTTCTGCTCTTTGATTTTTTTTTTTAACCAAGAGGCGCTTAACCACTAAGCCATATCCCCAGCACTTTTTATTTTTTATTTTGAAACAGAGTCTCATTAAGTTGCTAAGACTAGCTTTGAATTTGCATTCCTCCTGCCTTAGCCTCCCAAGCTGCTGGGGTTGTAGGTGTGCACCACCATGTCTGGCAACTTTGTTCTTCTTACTAAATGCATTATAGCATTTTTTTTCAGTCTTTTTTAGTACTGACTTATCTCTGATTAAAACTTTGCTTTACCAGACTCAGAAAATCAAAGATCAATTGTTTTCTCTCATATGTGAAAGCTGGGGTGGGAGGGGGATTTTAAAAAGAACAATAGAGTAAAGGAAGGAGATCAAGAGAGAGGGAAAAGGGGAAGGCTTGGGGAAGAACTGGAGAACAAAATCTACCAAATTATGCTATGTCCATGTATAACACACCACAATGAATCCCACACATGTATATAATTATAATTCACTACTTAAAATAATAATAGAAAGGAGATAAGTAGTGCAAGTGGGTCAGGGAAGGAAGGAAGGGAGGAAAAAGGATAATACTGGGGAATTTGACTGATCAAATTATGTGCATGTATCAATATGGGATAATGGATTCCACTCTAATGTTTAATTATAATGTACCAATTAAAAAAATATAATTAAAATTAAAATTTTAAAAACTGCTTTGCTTTATCTACTTTCATGTATCTTGTTATATGTATAATGATACATACAAATTGAAAAAATTATTTATTTTAAATTTTCCCTGGTGCCAAAAGAAGAGGATTTCTCTTTCTGTTTTTCTTTCCAATATTTCCTTCAGACAACTTGTGATCCTAAATCCTTTCTCTGTCTCTTCCAAATGTATGTAAATTTTTTTAAGTTATGTAAGCCTCTCCAGGTTTACATTTCAGAAATACCTCTTAGAGCCACCTCTGTGAAATGTGGACATAGAGGAAGATAGGATCCTGTCTCCCTGTCTCTATAGTTTAGTCCAAGCACTTAATTCTGAGTTGTAACTTGCAGCTACTTCAGAAAAAGAGCGATTGTTTTATTTTTTGTCCTTTGGACAAAGACAATTATTTCATATTTAATAGTTTGTATCTCCCCAACAATCTAAAAGGATGAGATTCCTTTCTGTCTTTGCAATCTACTCAGTGGACTGCCTGTGGTGTACATCACAATCTGGTTTAATATTTATTCAATAATAAAATAGTTTCACTCTTGTTAACATTTTTGGAGAGACTAACTGGGTTGGCAGGAGATTTTATTTTTAATGATTTCCCTAATAATGAACTTTTGTTATTTTATCATCTGTTGTAGTTTGTTTTTTCTTGTCTAAAAACTTCTGGGCAAGTTAGAGATCAGTTTCAGTTTCAGTGGTTGTCAAGTTATACTCTTTATTCTGTCATTAGTTATGGTCCAGATATTTTAAAACAAAGACATCTTGAAGACATTTTTGGTTGGATTTATTGTTAAGAACATTCTAGTGTAATTGTGACTGGGATCTTATTAAGATAATGACTACATTTTCCAATTGGTTGTCAGAGGCATATAGGAACACCACTGATGTTTGTATGTTGGTCTTATGATCAGCAACCCTTATGAACTCATTATTCCCTTAGTTTATTTATGATAACCTTGGATTTCCTATGTGAAGTGTCACATGATCTGGACATATTGGCAGTTGTGTTTTTTTTTTTCCAGTAGTTACCTGATCTTTTTTCTCACAAATGAAAGGACCCCGCATTACAATGTTGAACAGAAGCAATAATAACCACATCTGAGTTAGTCCAGGTAGTCCAGTCCATATCTTGGATTCATTGGCTGAGGCACCTGTAGCAAAAAAGAGATTAACAAAGAAAAGGCATTAGGAATTTATTTAATATAGGTTTTACATGACACAGGGACCTTGATAAGGAAATGAAGACCCAAAGAAGTGGTTAAACCTCAGTATTTTTATGCTAGGTTTGATGAAGAGTAGAGGATCTGTAGAAATACGATAGGACAGAGGAAGTATAAGTTGAGTGTAATAAACTGAGGGAAATCGCAAGGCCGGTATGTTCAGATTTCTCTTGGTGGTCCTATACCTTCAGAAATAAGGTTACTCCTTTCCTCCAGGTATAGGAAATGTACCTCCCATGCAGGTCTTATGACCTGCTACAGGAGGTTAGAAAACCTTCCTGCATATGCTGTTTATTAAACTTCATCTTAAAATAGTCAATATGCCAAGGTTCCATTTGGGGCGGTAGTGGATCCTAAACCCTATCAAGAACCTGTTAGAAGCAGGTTCCATCTTTATCCAAGATGGATAAAAGGATTTTACTAGGGAAACCACCTATGAGGGGAAATGGGAAGGAATTAGGGAAGGTGTAAAGAGTTGGCAGAACTGCATTGCTGTCAGGTGAAGCAGAGCTGGAGAGGAGGATGGATGAAGTGAGCACTCTGGAAAATTCAACAAAGGCTTCAGAGGCCTCAAGCCAAAAGTGATTATTAGAGGAGTGGCATTTCCTAGGAATTGGTCATCACAGTCAGTCATTGGTAGGAACAGCACATGTGTGGCCTGGGCTCCAAGGGCAGCTACATTCCCTGAGTTAGAAGTGCAGGGTGCATTCTCATGGTGGCCACACAATCTTTATCTTGTTTCTGATTTTAAAGGCAATGTTTACAAAATGTCATCAATAAATATTTGGTTCAAGAACTTCCATTTTCTTCCTTCTTTGATTTTTCTGAGTCCACTGACACAATTGCGTTAATAATTAATAATCCTAATGTTCACCATTCTCAAAGTTCTGGTATCAGTTGTACATGTTGTATTTGATTGCCTTTTTACTGATATTTATAGATTTCATTTATTAGTATTTTACTATTTTGACTTTTTGCATCTAGCTTCAAAAAGTGAGATCAGGCAATAATTGTCCTTTCTTATATTGGCCTTGGCCAGTTGTGTTGCCAAGGCTATAACAGCCCCACAGGAATGGATTTCAAAGCCTGTGAAAATGTGAAAAATGTTTCTTGTCTCTGACTTCCATAGGTTCTAGATCTTAGCTGTCCAAAACTGGAGCATCTATCCACATGCAGCTATTTAAATTTAAATTATTTGAAATTTAGTAAGATGTAGAATTCAGTTCCTCAGTCATACTAGTCAAATTTCAAGTGCTCAGTAGTCACATGCGCCTTGTGGCTCCCATATTAGACAGCACAGGTCTAGAACATCCCCTATCATTGCACCAAACTCTGCTTTGTAACCTGGGTGGCCTACAGAGGGTGATGGGATGGGGCTATGCTTCCTTGTATTTCACTGGGCAGAAAAAAAGGGGGTTGCCTTGGACAGTTGAAAGAACCCATAACTCACTTTAAACTGATGCTTTGAGATTGAAAAAAAAAACTCTATTCCATGTCACCCTCAATTCATTCAGTGGGATGTGGTGAGTTCATATTGTGTGCTTCAACTTGCTTTTAATTGCATTTCAAAATATGCCTTTGTTTGTGTACTATATATCAGACACTGTAACTAGACTATAGTAATGATAAAAGCAGACATGGCTCTATTTTACATGGCACATGCAATTAAGCAGAGGAGAAACACAATAAACAACTGTGTGTGTTCACACATGCACACATGTATGTGTGTGAGAGAAAAGTACGGAAAGACAAAGAAATTGTAGTAGAAGTGCTAGAGATCAAGTTAGGATAGAAAGAGACATAATCAAGGGATGGGAATGCTATTCTACATGAGTGATCAGGGACAAGGCGAAATTTTAACAGATGACTTGAATAAAATGAGGGAGCCAGTTATGAAGATATCTGGGAGATTTTTCTAAGCAGAAAGAAAAGTAAATGCAAAGACCCTGAGGCAGGGTGTTGTTTGGGTTGGAGAAGAGGCATGGAGGCCAGTATTGTTTTCTGTTGCAGAGTGAATACTGGAGAGGGTGACAAGAGTTGAACCCTGGAGTGCTTAGAGGCTAGATTCTAGAAGGGCAATATAGGAAGGTAGGTTTTATTCAGAGTGAAAGTGAAACCACTGGAGAGTTTTGAGCCGTGGAAAAACATATCTGACAGACATCAGGCCAGAGGCAGGGAGACAAGTTAGAAGGCCATTTTAGAAGAAATATTGGTGGCTTGGTAAAAGTGGAAATGATGAGAAGTAGTCAGACACCAGATACATTTTGGAAAGTTGATATGGAATTAGGGACAATGTCCTTAGTGAATGCTTATGGTGATCTTTATGGTAAAGGCAAAGGAGTAAAATTGGGGCCAATTCAAAGCCTCTGAAGTTTAACAAGGAATTGATCTAAAATCCTGAGGGTCTGGGTTCCATGTCCCCAGAGTCTAAGGGTGCCTGGAGTCTCATATTTGCAAGGTTTGGGTCATGAATAGAAGATAGAAACAGCGTTTGAACCTATGATGGGTGTGAAAGGCTTATATATCTTTTGTGCTGGCCTGGAAGGGATGCTGAGCTATAGGTCTTCTGAGAATTTCTACCTTATTCTGCATCAGGTTCATGGAGATGAGCAATCCATCCCTACCCAAGCTCTTGGAACTCGCAGCCTACAGCCTGCTAAGCAATGAGGCCTCTGCTATACCTGCCTTGGAAGAATTCACTGTAAACCTCTTCCCACCTCTGCTCACTGCTGCATTTGCCAAGGGGCATGAGAAGGCTCTAAAGGCCCTGGTGCAGGCCTGGCCCTTCCCCTTTCTCCGACTAGGCTCTCTGATAGTACAGTGGCCCAATCAAGATAGCTTGCAAGCTGTGCTGGATGGGCTGGAGGCCTTCCCTGCTCATGGGACCTATCCCAGGTAAGGGGGGATGCTGGGCCCAATGCTTGGGCACAAAGTCAGAAGGAAAGTTATCTGGGAGCCAAGGCAGAGGAGCATTAAATAAGGCTAAGGGTGCAAATGGGTAATCTATGGGTCTCTGGATTAAGTGGTTGATGATGCTATTGGAGGGCATTAAGAAGCAGGATTTTCATCTTCTAGGGATTATGGTACAGGTTGTGTGAAGAATGGAGACTGAGAAGAAGCTCAAGGAAAAGTTCATATGAGAGGGGAGGGATCTGGGGGTGGCCCAACGTGCTGCTGCTCATCTTACTTGGGCCCAGTTGTGTTCAACCAGATGTTAGCCTCTCATCATACCCGTCTCTTCCCCACAGGAGGTCAGAACTGAGGGTGCTGGATTTGACACTGAACTTTGATCAGGTCCAGAGTAAAGGGGTTTCTGAGGCCTTGGCCATGTTTCCATTTTGGTTACCATCGAAGGCCAAGACACCAATGCACCAGACCATGGCCAAGAGCAATCCAGGAGAAGACACAAGAAAAGGACCAAAAAAGCTGTGGGAACCCGTGGAATTGCACATCGATCTTTTCCTGAGAGTCCCCTTCAAGTTTGATCCGTTCCTTTCAGGCCTCCTGACCAAAGTGGAACAGAGTGGTGGGTCCCTGCGCCTCTGCTGTAGGAAACTGCATATTGAGGAAATGCCCTTTAACAGCCTGTTAGGGATCCTGAAGACACTTGAGCTGGATTTCATCCAGGAGCTGGAGGTGTTTGACTGGTTCCGGGCACTGTCTGAGCAGAGACTGTTCGCAACACAGCTGGGAAGGATCTGCAACCTGCGCAGCCTCAAGCTGGCCTACTACCACTGGGCCTTCTCCCCAGTGAGTGAGCAGTCCTGCAGCTACTTTCTTTCACAGCTCAGCAAGCTGGGCCACCTTCAGAAGCTCCACCTGTCCTACTCCTACCTCTCAGGCAACCTACATCAAGTGCTCAGGTGAACAGGTGGGCAGGGGCCTCCAAGTCAAGCCAGGGCAAGGATCAAGTCAGAAAATGGGGCCCATTCTCATGTGTTCTTGAATGCTGGGCACAATCTGGGAACCTGGTGCTCCTATGCAGCTGGTGACTGGGATCAGCTCTGGAAGACAGAGATGGTTGGGAAAAAAGAAATACAATAAATTTAGTTTAAAGACATAACTGATTCATGAATTGAATAAAATAGAATTCCATAAAATAAAATCTCTAATGAGCTAAGCAGAGGAGTTTGGCTATATAGGCAGAAAAGAACTGAAGAAAGCAAAGAAAACACAAAGATTCTTTCAAAGTTCCTTTCCTTGCAGGTTAAGAGGAGGATTTCCTTATAATTCAAGCTCAGGTAAATTGGGTCCCTTCTGATTAGTTGTTGTGAGTCTCTTAGAATTTGTAAAGCTGACCTATACCAAAATTCAGCTTGAATACAAAGCACTTAGCACAAGTGACTTCATTCTGGTTTGGTCTAGTCTGTTGGGACCTAGTACAGGAGCTTAATCAAAATAACAGCTACCTGTGAATTTTGTTTAACAATATGTTTATCTACTCAACAAACTTCTCTGGGCACTACTGAATGCTGTACTGGGCCTTGAAGAAAGAACCAGAGACAATACAGGTCAGGGCTCTCCTCTTGGAGCTCGTGCTGCCCAGGCAGATAGATGCAGGGCCCGGCAGAACAATTGTGCAAGGGAAGTGTATTATTCTGTGAACGTTTCCTAGAAACTTCCCAGTGGTGCATTCAATACTCCCAGGCTGACCTCCAGTCAAATGGGAGCCTGAGTGGCAGCTTCCCCAGACCCAAACCAGAGTACTAATGGGCCCATCCAATGGATTCCTAATCATCAGAAACTCTTTCCAAACAGCTCCTCTCAGCATTCATATTGGATGCATGTAATGTAGGTCACAATTTCACCAGAGAAAAAGAGTTGGAGAGTGTGTTAGCTTTCCACTGTTGTGATAAAATATCTGAGATAATCAACTTAAAAGGAAAGATTTATTTTGGTTCGGTTTTGGATGTTTCAATCTACAGCTGGTTGTCCTATTGCTTAGGGGCCTGTGGTGAGGCAGTACATCATGGCAGAGAGTATGTGGTGTAGCAAAACTGCTCACTTCAGCTGTTGGGAAGCAAAAAGAGAGAGAGGCATGAGCCAGGGCCCCAGTATCCCCTTTAAGGCCATGCCCCCAATGACCTAACTTCCTTACACCTTGTCCCCACATTCCAAAGGTTCTACCACTTCCATATAGGTACACAGGCTGGCCACCAATCCTTTAGCATGTGGGCTTTGGTGGAGGTGGGGACACATAAGATCCAAATCATAACAAAGGGGTTGGTGGAGGACCTCATAGTTATTCTGAGACAGAGCCAAGTCTTCGGACATCAAAGGGCAAATGATTCTAGACCTCCTCGTAAAGGTCTTCCCAGATAAGGAAGCAGCCTTAGGGCCAGTCTCCTCTATGGGCAAGCAGATAGCCAGGGAGGAGGGACTGGGCCCTCACCTGAGTCATCTGCACCTTCTTTCCTCAGCTGCCTACAGTCCCCACTGCATGCCCTGGAGATTTGTTCCTGCACCCTTCTGAACACTGACATCACCTACTTATCCCAGAGCCTTCATGCCACACACCTGAAGAAGTTAGATCTGAGTGGCAACAACCTTTCCTATATGGTCCCTGGGCCCTTACAGACCCTGCTGGAGAAGGTCTCAGGGACACTGCAGCACCTGACCCTGAACCACTGCCGACTAAAGGATGCCCACCTCAGTGCCATCTTGCCAGCCCTGTGCCACTGTTCCTGGCTCTCCTCCTTGGGCCTGTCTGACAATCCCATCTCCCAGGCCAGCCTCCTGAGCCTGCTGGAGCACACAGTAGGGCTTATGGAGCTGAAGCAGGTGCTCTATCCCATTCCAGTCGAGTGCTGCACATATCTGCATGGCCTCTCCTGGGGTCCTGTCAACAAAAACAAGATGTGCCAGGTGCAGGCTGAGATACAGAAGCTGCTACAGACTACGCAGAGGGCCGACATGCAGTGGAGTCCCCACTCCCCTAGCCCTTGCCCATGAGGCTGATGCAGCTGAAGTGAGGGATGAGAGTTTCTCACTGGGGACTGTGATCAGAGTAGGCAGCTGGAAGCAAACCCAGGGTCAAAGAATTCCAGACAGGCACATGTTTTCAACAGGGAACATAAAGGAAACTTCCACAAGAAGTGTCCAGTGCTTTCTTCTCTTCTACCTCATTCCCTTCCTCATTCCAAAGCCTAGCCTATTTCAAAAGTTCATTCAGTCCACACATTCTATCAAGGTGGCTTTGTCAGCTGCCAGGGATGGAAAGATATCAGAAGTCTGGCCTTCCTCAGCAGGAACTCACTTAACTGGGGTCACTCTTCTAACCACTCACTCTGTTTCTCTTTCTTGTCTTTTGCTTCTGGATAAAATGAAACAGGGCCTTAGTTGATTTCTCCACCTTCTGGTCATCATCTCCTTCTAGAAATCTGAGCACTCAGAGGGCTACTGGGAGATTGGAAGGAGATGCACACAAGCACATTTGCATTCACAAAACACACAATAATTTCTAAAACTTAATGTCTCCATTTAAAACATATTGCAAGAGAATGTCTACACAAAACTAGGCTGTCACTTTAAGTCAAAAAATGCCCCACTATACTTGGTTCATGAAAAGGAAGTATATAGGGGTTAAGTTCCTTAGTAATTAAGCTATCTTGAGTGTTACCTAACAGATTGTCAGTATTTAACTGTATTGGCTCAAGGACACTGTACTACTAGAAATAGATTGGCAAACACCTAATTTTCAGAAGGAATTTTGGTATTGAATCAAGTCTTTGCCTTAGCTCTTCAAATTCTGTTTATCCTCAGTAGTTAATTGCCTCATTATTCAATGAACCATTGCTTAGGTATTAAAATACAACATAATTCACATCATACTAAAACCAATGAAAATGTAGCAGCATGGACTTAAATAAAAATCTGAAAATTAACAAAAAAGAGAACATAATGAATCAATTGGTCATCATGGAACACATGTCACTACTATTCTCAGACTGAGCACACAGAAGGCCCAGGACACAACTTACACTGAGAGCAGGGCCATGACCATTTAGGAAGTCTTAACAAGAGGGCAAAGTCAGAGAAGAACCAGGAGTGACTATCTAAGCAGGTTAGACAAGGTACCTCTGGATAGGAGACATCTGAGCAATGGCCTACATCTACTGAAGAGACATGGAGCAAGCTTCCCTGGGAAAAAGCGGGAAAGCACAGTTGCTGAGCTATAGGCCTGAGCTTGACCAAAAGAACTGAGGGCTAGAGTCAAGAAATGAGATTGAAGATTCACAGGCCTGGGCCCCTGGCATCACATGGGTGGAATGTAGCCAAGGTTGATGAAGATAGAAACATGAGGAGACCAGAAAACCTACAAATGGCCAAGATACATGCAGAGGCTGCACAGGAAAACCTAGATCAAATGGACATGCAGGGCCAGAGAAAGCCAGAGAATGATGGCCAGTGCAGAAGATTCACAGAGCAGTCAGAGGACTACGCAGTCTGTTCCTAGTAAGCTGGAAAGGAATGGACCATCTGCTCTGCTAACCAGCTTGTTACCTTCTATATCCTGCCCTTGCTTAAGACCCATCTTAGGTGTTCTGGCCCCACCCATGCAACCGCCACTTTCAAACCCAAGATAAACAAGGAAACCACGTTTTCACAAAGGTTCTCAATAAATGTTCTGCCCCTAGAAGGAAGCACTCCTGCGTTCATGAGCCATGGTGTCGCTGGCTTGGCTACTCCTTGGCTTCCTGACCCCAGGTTGTAATGAAACCTGGTAACTTCCTCACAGGATTCCTACACAGGGCAAGAGAAGCATTATGCTTGGGACACAGCAGTGGCGGTCCTTGTGTACCCACCCTGTTTTGGTGTGCCTGCTCTGAGAAAGTGCATTCATCTCCAAAGGCCTCCAAGTGAAGTATGGTTTTCACATGGTCTGTTTATTTAACAGATGCTTGCTAAATGCCTGCACAGTGACAGGTACATCTGTTTTTGGTTTTGTCTATTTGCACCTGCTACGCAAGTGCTCTACCACTGAGCTACAGCCCCACACCTGGCAAGTACTTTGCAAGGCTAACCCACAATAAGGGTTGGGAAGGGAATAATAGAAGTTCAGCAGATTAGACAAAGAGGAATGAAGGGAAGGGAAAGGGGGTAAGGAAAGGAAAGACAGCGGAATGAATCTGATATAATTTTCTTATGTACAGATATGAATATACCACAGTGAATCTCACCATCATGTACATCCCCAAGAATGCAGTCCTAATTAGAATGAGATAGAGTCCATGCTTGTGTAATTATATCAAAATGGATTCTACTGTCATATATAATTTTTAAAAAACCATACAAATAAAGAAAGAAACAATACTGAATCATCCCCCTTCTTGGGCAGAGAGGTCAGGGTGGGCTTCTTTAATTAGTCCCTCAAAGCTGCCCCCTAGTTTACATAGTTAACATGATTGTAAATTCCAATACAAAGATAAAGAAATCAAAAGGTGATGTTTTTCATTACATGCCAAAAATCAGGGATAAAGAAGAGTGGCTTGTCTCGACCCCTCTGATTGTCACTTGGGAGGGGGGCTACCCCTCTTACTATAAACCTCTTTTGATATGATATGGTTCCCAGAAAAATTTAAATCATAGATGTGGCTTACATTTATTGCTCACACTGTATTTCTGTTGGACAGCATCAGTTTAAATTGTTTCCAGCTTCAAACCATAATTAGTCAAGATTCATCTTAATTGCCATTTGTGTTCTTTAAAATATATTTCCCCCTTGGTCATGAGCTGATAGGTCTTCTCTTTTGAGCTATTAATATGGTGAATTAATTATAAATTCTTGGCATGAAGTTTTTCTGCATTTTTGGAATGAAATTCACCTTCTAGTGTGGGTTACGCTTTTAAGAGGCTGCTGGCTTCCATTTGTTCTATGTTCAGGATTGTTGATGAGTTCCTTGTCCCCTCTTTGATTATTTATGTATTGTAATACAATGAAGGCCTAGGACCCAATGCCTAGTCTGAGAACTAGAACACTGATAGCAGCTTACTCTCTCTCTCTCTGCTGTGTATCTATTCTAGACCCCCTCATCCCACCAGAGTTAACCACTGTTCTGAATTTTATAGGTAAACAAACATGTTTACCTATACCATCTAATTTATTGTTTAGTTTTAATTGTATTTGATCTTCACAAAAAGAACATCAGACTGAATATACACTCTTGGGGCTTGATTTTTTTAATTCAACATTATATTACTAGGATTCACCACTGTTTTGCTTGTATATCATTCATTTTCACTGTGATATAATATTCCATCATGGGGAATATATCACAATATATTCATTCATTCCTCTGTCTATGTGGTTTGGATTGTATCTAGGTTTTGGTTAATACAAACAGTGCTTCTCTGAACACATTTGAGTATGTCTCTTGGTATATATACCAAGGGATTGTCCCAGGTTTATAAGAAGTAGAACTGTTGAGTTAAAATTATCTAAATATTTAATTTTTTAAATGCCAAACACTAGCTGGGTGTGGTGGCACACGCCTTTAATCCCAGCGGCTCAGGAGGCTGAGGTAGGACGATAGTGAGTTCAAAGCCAGCCTCAGCAAAGGCAAGGCCCTAAGCAACTTAGTGAGACCCTGTCTCTACATAAAATACAAAATAGGGCTGGGAATGTGCCTCAGTGGTTAAGTGTCTCAGGTTCAATCCCTAACACCAAAAAAAAAAAAAAGTGCCAAACACTTTTCCCTCAATAATAATTTACCAATAAAATGTGGTCTAGCATATGTAGTTCTATTTTGGTGAAATTCCTCTGTCTTTTATGCATTTTTCCATGGAGTTGTCCTTCTTGTAAATTTACAGAAGTTCTTTTTATAATCTAGATTCTAATTCTTATCATTTCTATGTGTTGCTAATATTTTCTCCCAGTTTGTGGTTTACCTTATCACTTCACTTTTTTTTTTTTATTCATTGTACACAAATGGGGTACAGCTGTTGTTTCTCTGGTTGTACACTAGTAGAGTCACACCATTTGTGTAATCATACAGGTACATAGGGTAATGATGTTGTCTCATTATGTTATTATTCTCACCAACTTACGATCCCCCCCTTTTTTTCCCTATGCAATACATCCTTCCTCCATTCTTGCCTCCCTCCCACCCTGCATTATGTATCATCATCCACTTATCAGAGAAATCATTCAGCCTTTGGTTTTTTGAGATTGGCTAATCTCTCTCAGCATGATCATCTCCAACTCCATTCATTTACCTGCAAATGCCATAATTTTATTACTCTTTATGGCTGAGTAATATTCCATTGTGTCTATATACCACAATTTCTTTATCCATTCATCTATTGAAGGGCATCTAGGTTGGTTCCACAATCTAGCTATTTTTCTCAGCAAAGGAAACAATCAGCAATGTAAAGAGAGAGACTACAGAGTGGAAGAAAATCTTTGCCACACACACTTCAGATAGAGCACTAATTTCCAGAATCTATAAAGAACTCAAAAAACTTTACCCCAAGAAAACAAATAACCAATCAATAAATGGGCTAAGGAAATGGGCAGACACTTTACAGAAGAAGACCTACAAGCAATCAACAGATATTTGAAAAAATGTTCAACATCCCTCATTATAAGAGAAATGCAAATCAAAACCACCTTGAGATTCCATCTCACCCCAATTAGAATGTCTACTATCAAGAATACAAGCAACAATAGGTGTTGGCGAGGATGTGGGGGAAAAGGTACACTCATACGTTGCTGGTGGGATTTCAAATTAGTGCAGCCACTCTGGAAAGCAGTGTGGAGATTCCTTAGAAATCTTGGAATGGGTCCACCATTTGACCCAGCTATCCCACTCCTTGGCCTATACCCAAAGGACTTAAAATCAGCATACTACAGTGATGCAGCCACATCAATGTTCATAGCTGCTCAATTCACTTCTCTTTTTTAAAAGGGTGTCTTGATGAACAAAAGTTCTTAATTGCAATGTAATTAAATACATTATTCTTTTATAATTATTATTTTATAGTTATTACTTTTTATGCCTTAGGAAATAATTTCTTGAAGACATAGTGTCCATATTCCATCTTATTAGTTCTTAACAAGACCCCCAAAGCATAAAAAACAAAACCAAGAATCCATTAGTGGGATGTCTTCAAATTAAAAAGTTTCTGCACAACAAAGGAAATGATTAAGTGTGAAGAGACAGCCTACAGAATGGGAGGAAATCTATGCCAGCTACTTTCTGACATGGGATTAATATCCACAATATAAAAAGAACTCAAAAAACTTAACACCAAAAAAACCCCCAAATAACCCAATCAACAAACGGGCAAAAGAATTAAACAGAAACTTCTCAAAAGAAGAAATATGGTGGACACCGCTACCATGGATGCCCAGAGATCTTTTCTCTGAGTGCTGCTGCCATCTACACTGCTGCCACACCCACCGCTGCTGCTGCTGCTGACTCCACACCTGTGCCAACACCACCTGTAGCTGCGGCTGACCCTCTGCCTGCTGCCACTGACCCCCACCACTGCCACTTCCACCACCACCCAGAGGTCCACTGCCAGGGAGACTCCAGATTTGTTTGCACGCAGCTGCATCCATCTTGAGACACTGGCCATGGCCCAGGGGAGTTGGGTGCCAGCGTGTTTGCTGCCATCGCCATGTTGGGGTGCAGCCGTCCTTGTCTGGAGACATGGGCTAGGACCTAGAGGTTCAGTGTCAGGGTGCCTGCTGGTTTGGCTGCATCTGTGGTCTTCCTCCTGGGAGTGCTAGTTGCAGCCATCTGATTGCTGTTTCTCAGGATTGCTCATCCTTGGTGGACTTTCTCCAAATTCCAGTGGCATTGAGATCTTGGGACTGCAACGTGGACGAGCCCAGGACATCTGAAGTTCAGATAGGTGGGATAGTGACTGGTTCAGTCAGGGTCGGTCTGGGCCAGGCAGTCTTGTGGGAAGTCAGAGACAAGGCTGAGAGACTTTTCAATGCTGATGGGGACAGTTGTTCAATTTTCCATCAAGATTTATTTTAGTTTTAGTTTTCTTCTTTAGCATCTCCACCATGTTTGGAGCAGGGTATTTTTCATGCATCAGTTTGTTGAGGATGGCGATGCATTATCCATGCATTATCCATGGTGTTTTGCAGTTCTGTTGTGTGTTCCTGTATTTTTAATTTTTTTTCTCTTAATATGTATTCTTCCTCTCACTTGTCTGTTTTCCTGGATTCCCTTTCTACCTTTTCTCCACAACAGCCAATCTCTGTTGGTTCCTCTTCTGCTCTTCTGAGGATTTTTGCTTTTGGCTTCTCTTTTTCTCCCTCATGAACATCATGTCCTACACAATCTCTGTTCTCTCTCTGTCTACCATTTGAGATTATAAATCCTTTTGGCAAGTTCTGTTTATATTGTGGATGGTGACTGAATTCATCATTTCTGTTTATAGCCAAAAAGCAGTCCTTTGTGGAAGCTATTATTAGATTTGGGGCTGTATGTTGTTTGCACTGGGTGCTGTTGATGTTGGTCTCCAGTACGCCTTATAGGTGGGATACTGAAAATCTTCAGGTATAATATAGGTCTACAGGGTAGAATCTGTACTGCCTCAGATCCATACAACTAGATGGGAAAACACACAAGCAACATGAAAAAACAAGGGAACAAACTTCCCCAAACAAACTAAGATGCCCCAATAAGAGAATCTACTGACAACACAGTAGAAGAAATGTCTGAGAACGAGTTTAGAATGTACTTAGTTAATCTGATCTGTGAAGTAAAGGATGGTATAAAGAGTGAAATCAAAGAGAAAATATAGGAAGTGGAAGATCATTTCAATAAAGAGTTAGAGATTATGAAAAAAACAAGCAGAAATCTTCAAAATGAAGGAATCAATAAACCAAATTATAAATTCAATGGAAAGCATCACCAACAGACTAGACCATTTGGAATATAGACCCTCAGGCAATGAAGATGAAATATTTAATATTGAAAATAAAGTTCACCATGCAGAAAAGATGGTAAGAATCATGAACAAAACTTCCAAGAATTATGGGATAACATGAAAAGACCAAATTTAAGAGTTATCAGGATAGATGAAGGAGCAGAGATATAAACCACAGGAATGCACAATCTTTTCAATGACACAATATTAGAAAATTTTCCAAACCTAAAGAATGAAATGGAAAATCAAATACAGGAGGCCTACAGGAACCCAAAAACACAAAATTATAACAGACCCACACCAAGACACATTATAATGAGAATGACTAAAATATAGAATGAGGATTAAAAACTTAAAGGCTATGAGAGAAAAAAAGCAAATTACATATAGGTAGAACGTACTTCAAGCTCTGAAAGAAAATGAATGCCAAACAAGAATTTTATATCCAGCAAAATTAAGTTTCAGATTTGAAGATGAAATAAAAAGCTTCCATGATAAACAAAAGTTAAAAATTCACAATTAGAAAGCTTGCACTACAGAACATTCTCGCAAAAACATATTCCATGAGGATTAAGTGGAAAAAAAAAAGTGAAAACCAACAAAGGGAGGAACTACACTAAAGGAATAGCAATCAAAGGAGAAACTAAATCAAATTAAAAAATAAACCAAATAAAAAATAAACCAAGGGCTGAGAATATGGCTCAGTTGGTAGAGTGTTTGCCTCGCAAGCATAAGGCCCTGGGTTCAATCCCCAGCACCACAAAAAAATTTTAAAAAATAAAAATTAAAACCAAAATGACCAAGAATGTTAATGGCCTAAACTAATCAATCAAAAGACACAGACTTTCAGATTGGGTTAAAAAACAAGACCCAACAATATGCTGTCTCCAAGAGACTCACCTCATAGGCAAAGACATCCACAGACTGCAGGTAAAAGGATGGAATAAACACATTACTCATTGGGATTGGGTAAACAAGCAGGGGTTTCCATCCTTATATCAGCTATAGTGGGGTTCAAGCCAAAGTTAATCAGAAGGGACAAAGAAGGTCATTTCATTCTACTGAAGGGAATTATACATCAGCAAGACATAATAATTGTAAATATTTATGCCCCAAACAATGGAGCATATACATACATCAAGCAAACCCTTCTCAATTTCAAGAATCAGATAGACCACAACACACTAATACTGGGTGACTTTAACACACCTCTCTCACTACTGGACAGATCTTCCAAACAAAAACTAAATAAAGAAACTATAGAACTAAATAATACAATTGACAATTTAGACTTAACAGACATATATAGAATATTTCATCCATCAAAGAGTGAATACTTTTTTCTTGCCAGTACATGGATCCTTCTCTAAAATAGACCATATGTTATGCAACAAAGCAACTCTTAGTAAATACAAAAAATGGAGATAATACCCTGCATTCTATCAGAGCATAATGGACAGAAATTAGAAATCAATGATAAAATTAAAAATAGAAGCTACTCTAACACATGGAGACTAAATAAAACACTATTGAATGACTAATGGATAGTAGAAGAAATCAAGGATGAAATGAAAAAATACTTAGAGGTAAATAAGAATACCAATACAACATATCAAAATCTCTGGGACACTATGAAGGCAATACTAAGAGGAAAGTACACTGTATTGAGTTCATTTATTAAAAGAGTAAAAGTCAACAAATTAATGACCTAACATTATATCGCAAAGCCCTAGAAAAAGAACAAATCAACACCAAAAAAACAGTAGAATACAGGAAATAATTAAAATCAGAGCTGAAATCAATGAAATTGAAACAAAAGAAATAATTCAAAAAATTGACAACACAAAAAGTTGGTTCTTTGAAAAAAATAAAATTAATAAACCCCTAGCCACACTAATGAAGGAAAAAGAAAATTCAAATTACTAAAATTCATGGGTGCAATAGTAAATATCACAACAGACACTACTGAAATACAGAAGATAATTAGAAACTATTTTGAAAATTTGTATTCTAACAAAATAGAAAATCTCAAAGACATCAACAAATTTCTAGAGACATATGACCTACCTAAACTGAATCAGGAGGTCATACATGATCTAAACAGAACAATTTCAAGTCATGAAACAGAAAATGCCATCAAAAGCCTACCAAATAAGAAAAGCCCAGGACCAGACAAGCTGAGTTCTACAAGACCTTCAAAGAAGAACACCAATACTCCTCAAAGTATTCCATGAAATAGAAATGGAGAGAACCCTTCCAAACTCATTCTATGAGGCTAACATCACCCTGATTCCAAACCAGACAAAGACACATCAAGGAAAGAAAACTTCAGACCAATATTCCTGATGAACATAGATGCAAAAATTCTCAATAAAATTCTGGCAAATCAGATACAAAAACATATTTAAAAAATAGTGCACCATGATCAAGTGGGGTTCACCCCAGGGATGCAGGGTGGTTCAACATACAGAAATCAATAAATGTAGTTGGGTGTAGTGGCACACACCTGTAATCCAAGCAACTTGGGAGGCTGAGTCAGGAGGAGCACGAGTTCAAAGCCAGCCTCACCAACTTAGCGAGGCCCTAAGCAACTCAGTGAGACCCTGTCTCTAAATAAAGTACAAAATAGGGCTGGGGATGTGGCTCAGTGGCCAAGTGTCCCTGAGTTCAATCCCTGGTTCCAAAAAAAAAAATAAATCAATACATGTAATTCATCATATCAATAGACTTAAAAACAAGAATCATATGATCATCTCAACAGGTGCAGAAAAAGCATTCAACAAAATACAGCGCCCCTTCATGTTCAAAACACTAGAAAAACTATGGATAGTAGGAACATACCTCAACATTGTAAAAGCTATCTATGCTAAACCCAAAGCCAATATAATTCTAAACACAGAAAAATTGAAAGCATTCCCTCTAAAAACTGGAACAAGACACTTTTATTCAACATTGTCCTTGAAACTCTAGCCAGAAATTTCTTTCTTTAGCAGAAAGAAATTAAAGGTATTCAAATAGGTAAAGAATAACTCCAACTATCACTATTTGCCAATGACATGATTCTATATTTAGAGGATCCAAAAAATTCCACCAGAAAACTTCTAGAACTAATAAATGAATTCATCAAAGTAGCAGGATATAAAATCAACACCCATAAGGCTAATGTATTCATATACATCAGTGATGAATCCACTGAAAGAGAAATAAAGAACACTATCCCATTCACAATAGCTTCAAAAAAATAAAATACTTGGGAATCAATCTAACAAAAGAGGTGAAAGACTTCTACAATGAAAACTACACCTTAGAAGATGGAAACACCTCCCACGCTCCTGGATAGGCAGATTTAATATTGTCAAAATGGCCATACTACCAAAAGTGTTAAACAGATTTAATGCATTTTCTATTAAAATCCGAATAACATTCTTCATAGAACTAGAAAAAGTAATCATGAAATTCATTTGAAAAAATAAGAGAAAAATAGCCAAAAAATAGCCAAAAAATCTTTTTTTATTTAATTTTGATTCATTGAACACAAATGGAGTACAGCTATTGTTTCTCTGGTTGTAGACAAAGGAGAGTCACACCATCTGTGCGTTCATACATGTACACAGGGCAATCTTTAGCGAGAAAAGTGAAGCAGAAGGCATCACAATACCAGACCTCAAACTATACTACAGAGTTATAGTAATAAAAACAGCATGGCAGGGCTGGGGATATAGATCAGTTGGTAGATGCTTGCCTCACAAGCACAAGGCCCTGGGTTCAATCCCCAGCACTGAAAAAGAAAAAAAAAACAGCATGGCATTGGCACCAAAATAGACACATAGACCAATGGCACAGAATAGAAGACACAGAGACAAACTCACATAAATACAATTATCTCATACTAGACAAAGGTGCCAAAACATCCACTGGAGAAAACAAATTGCCTATTCAACAAATCCATATGCAGCAAAATGAAATTAAACCCTTATCTCTCATCCTGAACAAAACTCAACTCAAAGTGGATCAAAGACTTAGGACTAGAACAGAGACCCTGAGCCTAATAGAAGAAAAAGCAGGCCCAAATCTTCACCATGTCAGCCTAGGATCTGACTTCCTCAACAAGACCCCAAAGCACAAGAAGTTAAATCAAGAATCAACAAACGGGATGGATTCAAACTAAAAAGCTTCTTCTTAGCAAAAGAAAAAATAATGTGAAGAGAGAGCCTACAGTTTGGGAGAAAATCTTTACCACACTCACATCAGATAGAGAGCACTAATCTCCAGGATAGATAAAGAACTCAAAAAACTTAACACCAAAAAAACAAATAATCCAATCAATAAATGGGCTAAGGCACTGAACAGACACTTCATGGAAGAAGATATACAATCAATCAACAAATATATGAAAAATGTTCAACATCTCTAGTAATTAGAGAAATGCAAATCAAAACTACTCTAATATTTCATCTCACTCCAGTCAGAATGGCAATGATCAAGAATACAAGCAACAATAAGTGTTTGCAAGGATGTGGGGGAAAAGGTACACTCCTACTTTCTTGGTGGGACTGCAAATTAGTGCAACCACACTCGAAAGCAGTATGAGATTCCTCAGAAAACTTGGAATGGGACCATGATTTGACCCAGCAACCTCACTCCTCAGTCTATACCCAAACGACTTAAAATCTGCATACTACAGTGATGCAGCCACACCAATGTTTATAGCAGTTCAATTCACAATAGTTAAGCTATCGAACTAACCTAGATGTCCTTCAGTAGATGAATGGATAAAGAAACTGTGTATATATACACGATAGAATATTACTCAGCCTTAAAGGAGAATAAAATTATGGCATTTGCAGGTAAATGGATGGATTTGGAGAATATCATGCTAAGCGAAATAAGCCAAACCCAAAAAACCAAAGGCCAAATGTTTTCTCTGATATATGGATGCTGATCCATGGACAGGGGGTGGGGGCAGTGAAGAATGGAGGAACTTTAGATGGGGCAGAGGGGAGTGAGGAGAGGAGGAATGGGAGTGGGAAAGATGGTGGAATGAGATTGACATCATTACCCTAGGTACATGTGTGATCACACAAATGGTATGACTCTACGTCATGTACAACCAGAGAAATGAAAACTATGTTCCATTCATATACAACAATAGAAATGCATTCTTCTGTCATGTATAACTAATTAGAATGAATTTTTTAAAAGATTTTTTAAATAAATAAACAGATGAGCAAAAGGAAGTCTAATAGAGTTAAGGAAGGAGAACAGGGTGGTTGGGGTAAAATGTGAGGGAAAAGGGGAGATCATGAACCAAAATGGAATTCCATGCATGTATGATTTTGTCAGGATGAACTCAACAACTATGTATAACTATAATGCTCTAATAAAAAAAATTAAAAATGAATTTTAATTTTATTTTAAAAACAGAATTTACCTAAACAAAAACCATATTGACCTGTTAGGATTACAAATCAGTATAATCACTATGGAAATCAGAAATCTGTATGCATGTTCCTCAAAAGATTAGAACCACCATATGACCCAGCTATACCACTCCTCAGTATTTATCCTAAAGAATTAAAGTCAGCATCCTACAATGATATGTGCATACCCATGTTTATGCGGCAAAATTCACAAGACTCAAATTGCAGAACCAGCCTAAATACCTGTCAACAGATGAATGGATAAAAAAATGTGGTATGTATATATACACATGAAGTTTTATTCAGTCATAAAGAAGAATGAAATCATGTCATTTGTAGGAAATAGATAGAACTTGTGAGCATAAGGTTAAGTGAAATAAGTCAAACACAACCAAGAGTTACGTGTTTTCTCTTATATATAGAAGCTTGAGAGAAAAAAAAAAAGCAGGAGAAAGGTGAGGGGGAATCTCATAAAAATAGAAGGGAAACCAGTAGAGTAAAGGAAAGAAACCAGTGGGAAAGAAGGGAGGGACAGGGGAAATACTGGGGAATATATTTGACCAAATTATATTGTTATATCATGTGCATGCATGAATATGGAAAAATGAATCTCACTATTAAGTATGCTTATAATGCATCAATAAAAAATACAGGGGAATTTTTTTAAAGCTCATGAGACCAAGAAGACAGTGGGATGACTTATTTAAAGTTCTGAAAAAAAAACTGCCAACCAGGAGTTTTGTATCTGGCAAAGCTGTCTTTCAAAACTAAGGGAGAAATTAAGATATTCCCAAATAAACAAAAGCTGAGGGAGTTTATCACCATGAGACCAGCCCTACAAGAATGTTAAAGGGAGGCATTCAGGTTGAAAGGAAAGGACCTTAGAGAGTAACTAAGGGTCAACAAAAGAAATAGAGGTCTCCAGTAAAAGTAATTATGTGGGCAAATGGAAAGACCAGTATGATTATATTTCTGGCTTTGTAACAACTACACTTTTTTTTACAAGATTTAAAATGCAAACACATAAAAATAATCACAAATTGATGCTTGAGCACACAATTTACAAAGATGTAAATTATGACAACAACACAAAGGAGCGAAGACAGAGGTAATAGAAGCAGTTTTTTCATGCTACTGATGCTAAATTCATCTCAATTTGAACTGGAGTGTTATAAATTTAAGACATTAAATGTAATCCCCATGGTAACCACAAAGAAAACATCTAAAATGTACACACAAGAGTGAAACAGAAGGGCTGGGAATATAGCTCAGTTGGTAGAGTGCCTGCCTTGCAAGCACAAGGTCCTGGGTTCAATCCCCAGCATTGCAAAAGAAAGAGTAGAAGAGAAGAAAATCATGTGTTGTTTTTTTTAACCAAAAAAAAATCAACTAAACACAAAATAAGGCAGTAATGGAGAAAATGAGCAGGGAAATAGTATAAAACATACAGAAAACAAATAACCAAAGAAAGGCAGATAATCCTTATTTATCGGTAATTATTTTAAAAATAAGTAAATTTTCCAATGCAAAGGCAGAAATAGAGTATATTTTTTAAAAGGTGATCCATCTATATATAACACACTCCCTTGAAATATAAAGACACAAATAGGTTGAAAAGTAAAAGAATGGAAAAGCATAGTCCATGCAAATAGTAAACAAAAGCAGCTGAGAATAACAGAAAATAGGCTTTAAGGGGTTGGGGTTGTGGCTTAGTGGTAGAGCACTTGCCTAGCACGTGTGAAGCACTAGGTTTGATTCTCAGCACCACATAAATAAATAAATAAAGGTATAGTGTCTATCTACCACTAAAATTTTTTTTAAAAAGAAAATAGGCTTTAAGTCAAAAATAGTTACAAGAGACAAAGAAGGACATTACACATTGACAGAAGGATTAATTGCCCCAGTAGGAAATCTGCAACAGCTCCCAATGTTCAATACATCCTTTTAAAGTCCAAGCCATGGTGGAGACACCCCAGGGCTCCACCTTCTAAAGTCCCACAGCTGGGTCTAGGCTCCCCAGTTTCTTTTTTATGGCCTCTCCTCATCTCTTAAAGGAGATACTGCGCATGCACATCTGCCCCAGCTACTTAAGTGAGCCCAGGTTCTCCCTGGCCATGTGGGAAAAGGAAATCCTCCTTCAGTTGAGTTAAACATAGGCCAATACCCTTCTGGTCAGAATAGAGCTGGTGGAGCAGGGTCACACTGGGATTGTTTCTCTAAATTGAGGTGGTCTGTCAACCTAAGGGTTCAAGGGAGGGCCTGACCCAGGAGGTCTTGGGGAAAGGCTCAGCTGCTGGGCTCTCCCAGCAGAGAACACAGGCCAGCAGCAGTTTCTCAGGCCAAACCAAGAATACCCTTGAGCCACTCAGCATCTCCTGCCGAATCCAGGTTTCAAGTCCTTTCCCCAGCTCTGGGATGAGCCCTGGTGTTGGATTAAATCAACAGAGGCTCAGATTTTGCCTGCCTCTCTACCAACTAATTGGTCACATCTCTCAGATCCAACCTTGTAGCCCTGGTGCTACAGCGGGGAACTGAGTGGGGAAAAAGACTATAGTGCTCAAAGGTGGAAGCCAGGAGACTAGGAGGGAGATGGCGGGGCTTAAATCAGGGTGGTGGCATGAGAGGCAGGGAGGATTGAGTAGATCTCTAGAATATTTTGAATACAGGATATGTTGACAAATAATGAAAAAGAGGAGTCAAGGATGCCTCTGAGCAATTGGCTTGATGATCTGGGAAAATGGAGTTGCCATTCTGAAGATAGAGTACCTGCTGTTTTGTTTATTTTAGTTGTAGATGGACACAATACCTTTATTTTATTTAGTTATGTAGTGCTGATGTGAGGCAAGCACTCTACCATTGAGCCACAACCCCAGCCCAGAACCTGCTGCTTTATACAGGTTTTTTCACTGCTGTGACTAAAAGACCTAACCAGAACAACTATAGAAAAGAAAAAGTTTATTTGGGGGCTTACAGTTTCAGAGGTCTCAGTTCATAGACAGCTAGCTCCATTCCTTGGGGCCGAACATCACTGGCGGAAGAGTGTAGCAGAGGAAGGCAGCTCACATATGATCAGGCAGCAGAGAGAGACAGAGTTCCACTTGCCAGATACAAAATATAAACCCTCAAAGCTACTTCCCCCAAAGTTCACATCCTACAGCCACACCATACTCCCTTCAGTTACCACTCAGTTAATCCCACTGGGCGGATTACTTTACTAATTGGTTAAAACTCTTCACAACCCAATCATTTCTCCTCTGAACTTTCTTGCATCGTCTCACACAGGAGCTTTGGGGGGACACCTCACATCCAAATCATAACACCTGCCCAGGAGTGGGTTTGTAATCAGGAGTTCTGTTTTGAAAGTGAAATCTAACTAGACTCTTAATTTGTGGCCTTTCCCAACCTCAATTTGCCCATAGAAATGTTCTTTTTCCATCTATTGGAAATGGTATTATGGTAAACGCAGGTTAGGAAAAGTATCTACAGGGGGCAAAGGAAATGTGTATACGGTATTATTTAAAAGATATCCAAAGTCAGATATCCAGCTACTTTGGAGGCTAAGGCAGAAGGATCACTTGAACCTATGAATCTGAGGCAACACATCTGACCCTGGGCAACACAGACTTTTTAAAAAATTAAAAATTAAAAATATATATTCAATTAAAGTCATGGAATTATTTTAAACCTTCCATAATCCTAATGTTCTAACAAAAAATGAACTTTGATTCATATTCCAGACATAATTAATACAGTCTACAAACGTATATAGCATTGAAAGAAGCCTGTTAAATATAGATCTGTAGTTTATTATTTTAATTAATAGCATATATGTTTTCATGCCTGTTTTCATAGTCGTAACGCTAATCATTATTTTCTCACCTGGGTGGAGAATAATCTGGAAGTAAGGTTTGAGGAATCCCTTATGAACTGCAGAGGGGAGGGGTCACGGCGAAAGCTTAGGGAGCCCAGCGGTACAAAGCAGAGGAATTGCAAAGGAATTGCGGTACAATTGCAAAGGAAAAGGGCGACTTCAGGACCTGCTCCCGGAATGCACAAGCTGCGGAACTCGCGAACACGGATGTGCGGACATCGGAGGTTATACCGTGATACGCCAGACGCCGGGACTCCCGAGGCGGCCGGAGCGGAAGTAGGGGTGGCCGGTGGAGCCCCGGGATCTGCGGCTAGAGGAAGAGCCGCGATAGGGCTACCGGTGAGCGGTGGGCGGCGATTGCCGCGGCGGGCAGCGCAGGGAAGCGGAAAGCATGGGAGGGACTTTTTTGTTTCCTGAGTGCCAGCTGAGCGCAGACCCCAGGGCTGGGGCGCGGACTTGGGAGTGGGTCCCGGGCCGGGCTCTACATTCTCTCCTCTTTTTCGCCATCGGAGACCCTTTTTCCGAGCTTGCTGTGGGAGTTCGGGGCGGGGGGCGGGGGGGGGGGGGGTCAGCGCTTAACCCCTTGTCTGGAGGGAGTACGCGCTGCGATTAGTACTGTTCTTCACCGAACCCTCTCACGGCTCTTTGAGATGAGGTGTTTCCCAGGTCTCACAGGTTGGGAAACTCAGGCTCCGGAGGCAGTGCGATCGTCAGAGGTCCAGGTCCGTACAGTCTTCGCCAAAGCAGGTTACCCTCTCTGCCTTATGGGCCTTGGTTCCATCTTGAGGGTGCCCCGGTTCTGAGATGCGATCTCGGTAGACGAGGAAGAGAACTTTTGTGAGCAAATTACTTAGAATCCAGGGACAGCAATTTCTTACAGAGGCGAAAGAGAAAGTGATGGCCTTGTCTTGCGTCTGCCCCTCTCGCCTTTAAGAACAGGGTTGTGAGAAGCCAGCATATCTTGGGCTTGATGGCCAGAGAGCACTGGGATTCCATTACCGAGGTTATCAGATGTTAGTCTGACTTGTTCTGGAACTTAAGTTTACTCGTGGTTTTAAAAAGTTATAATGCCTGTCTTTTAGATTGTTGGTTGACTAAATAGCATTTGTAGTTATGGAATATCTAATACAATGGAAGAGCTTAAGAAACGTAGGTTTCTTTTACTGATTCAGTAGATATTTGGTAAAGTTACTCAAGTGGGAAATTGCATACTCGCAATGCTGTTGGACCACTATTAGACTTCCACTCCCGCTCCCAAGCTAAAATACACTGATTCATAAAGACACAAACGTGGAAATTTCTGTGTGGGGTATCTTCTAAAGGACACATACCAGTGATGGTATTGCTAGTGAGAGTTGACAGGTTACTAACAAACTAACCTGCTACTCTCTCATTAATTCACCTCCATCATACTTACAGTCCTAGTTTGGGTGTTTGCTGTCAACCACCCAGTTAGCACTTGCGTATCTCCCTCTTTGGAATAATACAAACTGCAGGCTTAGAGCTTTGACAGTCAACAAGATTGAACTTGTACTCTGTACATTACCAAAAAGAACCTATTTCTGACCATTTTTGAATACTTAAGCCTTTTTAAAAAGCAAAAACTAGAGGGAGTAATGATGTTTGTAAGGCAAAAGTGTAAAGGTGATGTTTAAGTTTACAAACCATTGCTTTCAGATTTTCTTTTTGGTTTCCATGAGAGATGTGTTGTAATGGGAAAATAGGCCCCAAGATTAACCACAGAAAATTGATCACTGTTAAGACTGCAGAAATCTTTAAAGAAAGAGATGGGACCTGGTACAGTTAAAGAAAAGTGTACTCGGCTGAGAGTAAAGAAGCAGGCGCAACTTGACACTACTCCCAGGTGACCTGTGATAAACCACTCTCTGAGACTTAGTTGATTCTTCATTGCCATAGTTGTACCATATGACCACCAAGGCCCATTTCCCCAGGAGTCTGATTCCATATCCTTAAAGGAAGCAGTGTTTTTTCCCAATGAAACAGTGATACTAAGAACGAAGTCCTCATACAGTACTTAAGTTTAAAATGTTGAATTAGAATTTGTATTTCCTTTATGCCAAAGCTCCTGAAGACAGATGTATATCAAACACAAATAGCAATTACACAGTCTGGCAGGTGGATAGGCAGTCTGAAATTGGAATGTGTCATATGCCTTTGTGCATACTGCCTAATTGTATCCCTTTTACTGGATAAATGAGGAATTCCCTTTAAGATGCTGAGGCAAAATGTTTCTCTCTGAAGGGACTTCTCAAATTGTTAATTATGTATTGAAAACCTAGGATCCTATGTGTGAAGAGACGTAGTGGAGATGTGAAATTTCTAGAACTTTGACACCATGGCACAAAAAGAAATTGAGAAGCAGAAGTGTTTGCAATGCTCTTAAAGTCAGTTTTTAAATTTTAGAGATATAGCATTTTTTATTCATTTTACAGGTAAAATTATTGTTTTATATATTCAGTTATTCTTTCAATCAGTATTTGCTTATCATCTAATACTTACCATTAGAATGAGCAAGGCAAAACCCCTACTCTCTTGGAGCATCCTTTTTTTCTAGGGACTGCAAGACAAGAACCAAATAAATAGATGGAGACCATATGAGATTTAGTAGTTAGCACTACAGGGAAGCAAAACAGGGCTATTGTTGTATTCAGGATCCTCATAGAAGCAGGACAGGATAAAAGCTTAAGAGTGCAGGTTCTAGAGCAAACCAATCCAGGTTCAAATCCAAGCCCTGCAACCAGAGTTCTGGTCTCTGACCCTACATTCCCACCATAGGACCTTACAATGTCTAGACTGCCCAGTACCTGGCATATTGTCACTACACCATAACTGCTGGTTACTCTAATACAGAAATGAGAAAGTCTGAAGGAATGTTTTAGGACAAAATATTTTTCCTACTTTGGAAGAGCCCGGAAACTCAAAAGCCTTCATAGAACAATATCAGTTTTCTCTTCTGGCTTCTTCTCTGGGTGGGAAAAAGGGAGCCCTTGGGTTTCCTTTAAACCTCATTCTGAGCCTCTGCCTTTGTTAGAACCAAAACTTCCCCAGAATGGAGAGCAGAGGCCATGGTTGTTCATTCATTCATTCATCCACCAAACATTCAGACAGATGCCAGACATATAGCAGCAAATGACTCAGTCTATGGGGGAAACATCTGCAACACCAGGTACAGTTTTCAGGAGGGGAGAGGCAGGGGGGAAAGTGACCTAGGTGGGAGCCTGAAGGTAAAAACAGCCATGATTACATGGTGGAAGTTATAGCAAGGCAGTAAGAGATTGACTGGTAGGAGATCAGCTGGTGAGTTCACCTGAAGACTGCCAAGGTCATTGTTCCCAGAGACCTTGACTTTTTCTCCTGAGATGATTATATATTTAAAAGGAACATCCAAGTAGTTAATTGAAAGGAAAAGCAAATTGTTTTGGGTTTTTTGTTTTGTTTTGGGTGGGGTGGGGCACAGCTTTCTCATACTGTTGGCTTCATGGTGTTCCTACAGCAAGGGCCAGGATAACAGCCCAGTTCAGACCTTGGGTTGCTTCTTCTGGACATTATAGGAAACAGACCCTTTTAGTGAAGGGGTTTTCATCAACATCTTTTTTGTCTTTCAGTTTTCTGGCTTTATTTTATTTCTTTATTTTTAAATTTATTGTCCTTGTTTTTTTGACCAGTTACATACATCCATGACATCAAATGCAAAAGGTGCAGAAGGGACTGCAACCAGCAAGCGAGCCCCCCAGCACTAACATCCCACCCCTACACAACTGCTTCTAAATTCTACCCATACATACCTGCTCTTTGTAAACAAGTAAAGCGCATGCGTGCTCACTTGTGTTTGATCACAGATGGCAGCACTCTACACACCAGTTAAATGCCTACCTTTCTTTATGAAATTTATCTGCAATCTGATTCACTTTTTATGTTTAGCAAGCAGATTGATTCCTTTTTAACTTCTGTGGGTATTCCATTATATAAATGTCATACTTACTTAACTAGTTCCCTGTTAACATACACTAGGTCATTTCTGAACTCTCATTTTGAATGATATAATGCTGCAGAGAATTCCCCAAGTGGTGTATTTTGTCAGAGGTGGTGCCATGTTCACCTTTAGTCACTCCATCCCAGTCCTGCCCTGCCTCTCAGAAACTCCCATGATCAGTCTTCACTAGTGTCCACCATTTACTTCTGTGGCCTCCTCTCCCCTGGCAGCTTCACCCTTCACCCGCTTCAGGTCCCTTCCTCTCCCCAAGTCAATATTCACTGCTGAGCCCCTCAGTAATCCCCACTCAAGCGTTCTGCCCCTGAGAGTTGCTTCCTCTGACTCCCACTCTCCACCCTAATGCCTCATTTCCTACAATTCTTGGAGGCCACAGAGCACAGACTGTGTGGGCCCTTCCCATCCCTTTATCTCCCTCATCACCCTTCTTGGAGTGATCCCTCAACCCCTGCCATCTCTTTCCTTCATTCTCACCTGGAAGATCCCATCTGAATTCCAGGCTCCCCTTCTAGGATCCTGCCCCAGTGCCACCTGTCCTTCCTCTGCTTCCTCCTCCGCTAACAGATGTGTGACTGACAGGACTCCACCTCCCTCCTCCCCTTCATGGTCTTAGCCGACTTTTGCCTCAGCCCTTCAACCACCCCAGCATCGCTCCAACAGTTCCTCCCTCTTACATCTCTCTTTCCTTCTCTCTTAGGCCAGTCCCATCAGTATACAAACATGCTAATATGTTGTCCATCTTAAAATGAAAAAAGTGCAGCATCCTCTCCCCTTTTCCCAGCTTTCTTGCGCTTACACTTACTCAGCTTTTGCCTCTGTCATTCAACAAATGGCTCCCCTCGGGGTTACTGGGGTCACTCAAATTGCATACCCCGTGGTCAGGTCTCTGCTGCCACATTGCCCAGGCTGCCTTTGACATGTCAATGACTCCCCCGAAGTGCTCTTTCTCTTGACTTTTGGGGCCCCACCAAAACTTTTAACTTCTGTGGGTATTCCATTATATAGATGTCATACGTACTTAACCAGTAAGTATGACTTACTGTAAGTTAATGACTTGCCAGTAAGTGTGACTCCTGCCACACCCTGCTGTATCCTCCCTGACGCCCAGCCTGGGCTCCTTCCATGCACTACAGTTTCCCACAACTGCTGTCTTTGCCACAGTCACTTTAGATATCTAGCTAATGAAACACATTTAACACACCTGAAATGCTGCTTCTGGATCCTGGCCCTGAACTGCTCCCTCCTGGGTATTTCCCCACTCAAAATCAGTGGGGATCCCTTCCTATAGTTGTCTGAGCCAAAAACCTGGGAGTCATCCTTGCTCTTCACCATACCATATCCTGCCCCTCTCAGTCTTGAACAGACTGATTGCCCTCTACACACACACCAGAGCCCAGTCACTCCCTTCTGCATAGCAAACAGTCCCTTTAACACTTGAGGTCAGATCACCTCATTCCTGTGCAAACCCTCTTCCTCCCAGCTCCCCCATGGCATATTCACAGTACAGGGCCTTAGAGGTCCCATGTTCTATACCCCAATTCCTCTACTCAGCCCACTGACCTCCTCATTGACCCCCCCACCCGCCAATCTCCCGCTAAGCCACCTCTCCCAGGACCTGGTCCTTCTGCCTGAACTGTTCCTCCGGATGCCACCCAGTCCTGCCTGTCCTTTCCCCTCCCACCTATGAACTCCCCAGCCCTGCTGTGTGAGCTCCAGAAGGACAGGACCTATTGTTGCTCCATACCATATTCCCTGCACCTAGACTAGGTGAAGCTTTATAGTAAGTGCTCAGTAAAAAAACTGAAATAATTGAATTCTCTTCTAGAAGTGGAATTGCTGAGGCTGTGCACTTACAATTTTTAGAAGTATTGTCAAATCACTTCACATAGATGTCAATTCAGTTTTATTTACCCCACACCCGTGGTTGCATGCTTGGACTTTGGGTCTTTGCTAATGAAATGAGTACAAACTCATTTTAGCTCTAATTTTCTTTGATGAGTATTTGGACATCATTTCATATCACTAAGTTAAGTTCATGTTATCTTCTAGTATTTTTCTGGTTTTAGTTTTTTATTTAAATCTTTGCTGGATCTGTAATCTGTTTTGGTGGAGGTTAAAAAGTAGGAGTGTGATTTTATTTTTTTTTCCCCAGATGGTTGCCCTATTGTCTGAATACAAGTTTTGGGAGGTTTTTTAAATACAAAGCTATATTTATAATAAAAATACAGAAAGGGAACTGGGAATGTAGCTTCCCAGTATGCATGGAGCCCCAGGTTCAATCCCCAGCACTGCAAAAAATAATAAAGACAATAAGGGTTCATGTGAGTTTTTTTGGTTCTCAGCAGCAGTTGTTAAGTGATATATAAGGCCCAGAAAGCGTAGCAGATGCCAACAGTGTTTCCTCTTGGGGAGATGTAGCCGTAATTGATGGTGGCACTTTGTGCAGTAGGCTGAAATGGAGGCCTAGCCCAGGAGACATGGGGCACAGGAGGAAATGATTCATCCTGCCAGTGGGTGCTAGAACTCTATAAAGAAGAGTTCAGTGAGCTGGGAGTGATAGAGCACTCCTTAGCATGCACAAGGCTCTTCAATCTCTAGTACCAAAAAATAAAGAAGAGTTCACCCTGAATTGGCCTGTAGATAGCCAAGCTGCATTCTCCAGGCTTGATGAATGATGCCAGGCAAAGAAATCGGTTTCAAATGGATTTTTTTTTCTTCAAATAATGGTGTCAATTTAATTGGGCCAGATGATGGCCTGCAGAGCAACAGGTAGAGTAAGGTAGATAGAAAGGTAGATTTGAAGGGCTCTCTGAGCTCCTCTGGGGACTGGAGCAGTAGCACTCAGGCCCAATTGTAGGACCTGGGGAGCCCGGCTGACCTTCTGCATTTTATAAAGCATCTCGTGGTAGCCCAGTGCTTAGCAAAGATGGCTGTGCCACTCAGCCTGGGCACAAACAGAATTGATGTGCAGGAGAGTCTGTAATTGTTCCCCTCCCCTCCAAGATATTAGTCCACTAGTAAGTGAAAGAGCCAGCCCAAGGGGAAGGGCCAAGCACCACACTGCTCCAACCTCTGAATCCAGGTCCATATGCCCCAGCTTCTTCCTAGGCATGGATTTAGTGACAAAATTGATCTGATATCATTAGGGAAGATATCATCTTCCCCCAAATGAAGCCAAATTTCCATTTCAGTTGACCTGATCATTGTCTGTATGCCAAATGTCTTCCAGTTTCCTAATTTTTTGCTCTGTCTTGAGTTTTTGTTGTTGCTGCTGTTTGTTTGTTTGTTTGTTTTGTTTTGTTTTTAAGTGAGTTTCCTTGTGAGTTACATAGTTCCCTTGAAAGAATTGCTATTTTCTGAGTTTCTTTTCTTCTACTTGGGCATTAGCATTGACAATTGTGTTGAGCCACAGAAGAGCAATTTCTGAACTTCTGCATTGCTGTTGTCCTGAAACTGGAGTGTGTAGGGCTGAGAACTGCGACAGCCCCAAGCCAAAATGAAGACTGTTCTTATGGTTGCAGAGAAGCCATCCCTGGCACAGTCCATCGCCAAAATCCTTTCTCGAGGTAGGAAAGACCAACACTAAGTTTCTTTATTGCTTTGGTCTGTAAGCATGGTTGTTTTTCTATTCAAAATATGTTTTCTTTTCCCCCAGAGTATGATTCCCACCTCTGTCAGGGTAGATTTGGTTCAGATGAGAAGGCATTATTGAAGCATCTGGATAGTAATCACCCTGTTTACTTCCACACCTGGTGTGTGCCAGGGCTGGGACTTGAAGAAAGAAGACAGAGTTCACAATAAGGTGGAAGGTGCAGCATTGTCAGAGTTCTGGGCCAGTCTGGGGCATGGGTCACAAGTAATAGAACCAACGCTGGAAGGAGGTACACAAGATAGCCAGGACCCCCTCCCATGCCTATATCTGACAAGGCTATGCCATGGCCATTGTCATCTCTGGAAACTCACCAGTACCTCACATCCTGTGTACCTCACATCACTCAAGAGGAGCCTGTGGGGGAGCCTTGGCCACAGGCCAAGTTCCAGTTTTTCTGAGACCAGGGAACTGGAGGAAGAATGCCTCTCACTCCTACCTCTGGACACACTAGGGTGGCTGGTGGAGTGCTGTTTTCCCTTCTTTCTTTGAATTCCCTCTAAATAGGAAGGATATTTGAATGCTGGCTACCCAGCAATGGCAGGCATCCACCCTTGATCAGCAGTTTGGGAAGAAAGAGGTCTTAGTATGGCTGAGAATATGTGGTCTGAAGAGGTCCAAGATGGACTGGGGTTGTGGGTCGGTGGTAAGAGGCACTCAACACCACATAAAAAAATAAAATAAAATAGGGCTAGGGTTGTGGCTTAGTGGTAGAGTGCTTGCCTAGCATGTGTGAAACATTGGGTTCAATTCTCAGCAC